>CM038679.1:484251039-484348660 GCA_021605205.1 Aegilops longissima | reverse complement strand
TTTGAAGAAATTGGTGAAGCTGTATGAGATTTCAAAAGCTTCACTCGAAGGGATTGGTAGGTGTAGGATTTTGAGTTGAGCATCACATGGAAATTTTTCCTTAGTATTTCCTCGACCCCTTTAACGATGCGGTGTTTCCTATGACTCAAGAAAGAAAATGAAACTATGAAAACAAAAGTCTTCACGCTTCATGTTCCTCAGCGAATACCAAGTCTTGAGGATCACACCAATTTCTTCACTTTCAAAGTCTTGAAAGTCTTGAATATCAAATTCTTGAGTTGAAGAACTTCATTTTTAGGAATTCGACTTTCCTTGTAAATATCAAACTCCTCATAGACTTATAGACCTGTGTACACTCACAAACGCATTAGTTACTTAACCTATAAGTCTTCAATACACCAAAATCACTAAGGGGCACTAGATGCACTTACAATCTCCCCCTTTTTGGTGATTGATGACAATATAGGTTAGGTTTTCAACGGGGATAAACATATGAAGTGTAAATACTGATAATGAGGAATTTGATTGCAAGATATAGAAGAACTCCCCCTGAAGATGTGCATAGTGAGGAATTTGCTTTTGAGGCAATGCACATTTGAAGAATTGAATCATGGAGATCTCCCCCTATATCTTGTAATTTATACACGTATTTGACATATAATATGAGGAATTTGAAATGCATGATGAAATATGGTGCTTGATGCTATGCAATGCATGCATAAAAAAGTATCAGAGCCCAATGCGTATGAGGAATTTGAAACCTTTTATGAGTATCGAGCCCAAATCGATTTGAAGATTTTCAAGCGAGCTCATGAGGATCGAGAGCATAACAAATATCAAAACTACGTAGTCATAGCATAGAGCAAAGCATAATGCATCAAAAGTATCAAAGCACCATCGGGTTTAAGATTACAACTCGATCCAATAAAGGTTTGAGAAGAGCGAGAGTTGTAAACTTAATAAAATCTTATATATACACAAAAGCGAGACCGGCTTGAAGACTAACTCAAATTTCTCCCCTTTGTCATCGAATGACCAAAAGGATCGGCGAGGACTAACGCTCTTGAAGAATTTCAAGTTGAAGGCGGGCGCCTTGACATTATCCGGGGTTGTTCGTTGAAGTAGGACCAGCAGCGATGTCTTCCAAATCTTCATTTTCATGGTAGTGGTTTTCTTCACAGCATTGTGTGTTGAGGTCAAATTGTAAAGTAGAGTACCAAAGCGGCGTTTGACCCACTTATGATTGCAATCAACCTTGATGGTGAGGAGTAATTCACGATCGATCATCACCACAGGTCTTGATAGCTTGAGGACTATGCTTAGCGAGGTATTCTTTCTTTGAGTCATGTGTGGCGAGTCATCATTGGTGGAGTAGGATCTGCTTTGCGGCTGTCCATCAATGGGCGAGTGCCTTCATCTATCTGCGATAGCCTTGCCCTTTTCATCGGCTGAGGTAATTGTCCGTTTGAGGACTTCAATCGAGGCGGTAGCTGCGGTGGTTCAAAATGTCGACCTTGTAATTGGTGAAGATCTTGACTGATGAATCTCATAATCCAAGGTGCATAAGGCTTGAGCTCAAAAGGTGACATGGCAATGTTAGCGAGTCCTCATGAAGAAATCATGGAAATTCTGGGAGCGCCATGGATGATGTTGAAAAGCATATTCTTCATGATGCCAGCGACTTCTTCATCGTTCGAGTCGTGACCTTTGATAGGACTCATAGTCTTCGTCGAATCCGATGCTGTTCGAGGCACATATAATAATTCCTTGACGAGGAATTTGGTCCTTGGGGCTTGCCTTGGCTTCAAAGGTTTCATCGGCACTTGCATATAGTGATTTGAAAGTTCCTTTTCTTCATAGATCGGCGTGCACCATCAATCGGAGGACTAAGTGGGAGACGCGAAGCAATTCACTTCTTTGGTGCCTTGTAGTGAGTGTTTTCGGTCATCAATCCAAGACCCATGAAGTTACATCTTGACGTCTCCGGTGATGTGCGGGGTTGCATAGGCTGAAGAATTAGCTCTTCGTTCCAATCACAAATATCGGTCAGAAGTTTAGCGGACTGCGTCGTGAAGAACACGAGAGGGCGGGCTCAAAGCACTGCGGCGACTCCATATCCACATGAGGAATATGAGCATGATCGAAGATTTTGTCCTTGTTGAAAAGCGAGGAATAGAAGTTGGCTTGGTGGCAGTCGAAGCGCCTCTTCCTAATCGAGCGAGAATCATAAGGATTATATTGATGAAGAACACATGCTCGGCAAAGAAATCTTGACCTTGAACTTTTGTTTGGTTGAAGCGGATTCTTTTGCTTTGGCGGAGGGTGTCGATCGGTTGCATCACCACCTCAGGAATCGTAAGTTCAGGTTCTTCAGCCCGAGGAATTCCTTGTTCCTCAACAGGAGCAGTCTGAGGATTAGCAGCAGCAGCAGTTTCATCAGCACTAGCGGCTGGAATTTCTTCATGCACAGAACCAGTGGGTTGATTTTCTTCAAAGTCCATTTGGATTGTTTGTGCGGGGAGTGAGGAACTTGTTGAGCGGGGTAAAGAGAGAGTATTGGGATCTTGACTTTCCCAAAGTCATCATTGATCCTTTGAGTGGTGCATCAATATCCACATCTTCATTTTCAATTTCCTCGATTACCAGCGAGGAATTTCATGAGTCGATGAGGAAATAGCTGGGGTTGAAGGATTGCTTCCACTTCAATTTCTTCATCAATTTTCTCACGATGAAGCGGCAGATTGATGTTCTTCATCGAGATCCGATTGGGATCTCATATTCTTCTCCAAAGGAGCGACTTCCTTTGATGGTATGGAGTAATTGGAACAACATCAATTGGGTTTTCAAATGAGCTGGTCATTGGCTTCATTTTCTTAGCGGCGAAGAATCGGCGCTTGGTGATGCTTTCCTTTTCTTCCTGACAGCTCGTTCGCAGCCTTGGTTTCTTCACATCGAGCGGATGGAAGAATTGGAGTTGGAGTTGGCGCGGGAGGGCTGAGAATTTGGTGCAATTTCTTGAGAACAAGCGATGCAGTTCCCTGTCTTGAGCAGTTTGTTGAGGCGCACCACTAGTGGGTGCCTGGCAGTTCTTCGGTGGTGGAATGGGATCATCAGCCACGGAATCAACATTTTCTTTAGCGAGGCTGACGGAGGCTTCAGCGGTGCTGGCATTTTCTTCATTTGGCTGAGCGAGAGGCTTGACGAGGATTTCATGTTGCATTGGGGCAGCAGTTGTGAATTTCTTCGTCGAGTTGTGAATCTGGTCTTGACTCCTTGCCGGTCGGCATAGTGGGTATCGAAACTTTTCTGAGGTTTTGAATTTCAGTTTGGACTTGGAGAAGTTCCTCGGTGTCATCTTGACAACGTTTTCTTGAGAACTTCTCCTTCTGTATTGAGCCTTTTTATTTCCCTTGCCTTCTCAAACTTCCATTTTCTTCAGCTATGAAGTGAGTCGATGCATGACTTTGACCATGTGTCGAGATGAAGATCGAGCGGAGGGTGTTGGGATCCTTGTGCGAGAGATCAATAAAGTCGAGGACTTTCTTGGATCAATAGCGATGTACAGATGTACCTTTGGCTCTAGCGGCCCTAACTTGGCGGTCTCGATGATTTCTTCAAGTTCTTCATCGGATGCCTCATCATCGAGATGTACGTGGACTACAAGCTGTTTCTTCCTTGGGCTGGCCGAGGACCACGTCTAGCTGTTGCTTTTGTCTTGATGAGTTGGGCGGATGAGGAATTGGGGGCAGGTGAGGAACTTGCGAGAGATGCACGAGGCAATTGAGAAACCAGCAGTCCTTTGACATGTAGCTAGGTGCACGAGGCGAAGGTTTTGGCCAGGCGATTGAGGACTTTGGTGGAGCAGCAGCGGTGTGAGAATTTGCTTGGAGGTGCTGGCTTGAGGAACTTGGCGTGAGGCACAGATGATGAAACACTTGGCTTATGAGCAGGCTTCTTTTGCATTGATTTCCTCGGTTTGACCGAGACCTCGATGCGATAGCAATGGCAGAATCCTCATTGAATTTCTTCCTTGCTTCCTTTGCTTGCTTTGCCAACTTTGCTTGGCGTTTAGCCCATTCATCGGAAAGTCCTCACCTCGTTTGATGCTTGTGGGATCAGCTACTTGGCAGTGCCAAAGGAGCTCTTGGGCATGGAGGATTCAAAGCGAATTTCTTCATGTACTTAGGAGTTACATATCTGTATTCCTTCCATTCCGTGCCCACCTCCATTCAATTTTCGAATCGCACCTTGCGTTGATTTTGCTTTCTTCATCCGGTGCAATAGTCAGCATATATTTCCTCGAGGATTTCAAATCTGTCATAACCTCGGGTTTCTTTCCTCCCTTCTGCGGCTTCTTACCATCGCCATTTTCTTGGTGAGAAATTGAACAATTGAGTTCTCTGAAGAAGTGTGCAGTTTTCTTGAGAGCGCTGCAAATGAGTTAAGTTGATGAGAACCTAGGGATTCAGCGGACATTTGTACTGTGAGCAGAGTATAGGTGCGAGGAATTTGAAGAGGTCATATCGTTCTCGGAAGGTTTTCAAAAGAACAAGTTTGAGGATTTTGACGGATGAGCCTTGAAGAATTTCACTAAGCGTTCTTTGTCTTAGGTTCGAGTTGTATAGATCGAGGATCCACACAATTGAGGAATCTTGAAGAAAATCATTGCTTAGAAGCGAGTCAAGAGATTTGAGGTGTTTGTATGTGTGAGAATTTGAAGAATAAACACCTTTGAAGAATTTGAAGAAGATTTGAGAATCAAGCGAGTAAATAAAAGTAACTTTTAATTTACGAAGTGAAGAACACGAACTGAGATGAACAGTTGGGAAGTTAAATCGTTCAGATCTCCCGCCCTAACTTGGCGAGAGAAATCAGCTACTGGCTGGCGGAGTGAAGATTTTCCACGGTCGGTAGCAATCGTCGGCGAGGAGGTCAAAGCGGTGAAGCTTTTCCTCACGGCTGACGATGGAGTAGCGGCGGCGCTAGGGTTCGAGGAGCTCGGCGGGAGAGAGGTCGGCGAAGTAAAAAGTGAGGAAGGGAGAGGGTATTTATAGACACGGTGAAAAGCGGATCGTCCAGAAGATTTAGGGACGAGCGTGCCCTTGACCGCTTCCTTCTCATGACATGTGTCACACCGCGTCTTGTGTAGTGGAGATCGTGTGCGATCGTGGGTGAATATAATAATGCATCGTGGAATGCGGAGCGGTTTGGCGGTGAAGCGAAGGTTTGAATAAGATTTGTTTTAAAGTTCGTTGCAATTTCTTGTTATCAAGGACACGGTGAAGAATTTGAGCGAGTTTCAAAGTAGAACACACATGAAGAATTTGTGAATGGATTGGGTTGAGTATAGCATAAAGGGAAGGGTCGATCACATTCACTTAGCGAAAAAGCGACTTGAAGAAATAGCCATAAGTGAATGCTGTAGAGGACATAAACTCATATATATATATAGCCAATGAAGAAAAGCAGCGGAAGCAGTGAAGATTTTGCAAAGTTGAAGAATTTGAAAAGCTGAAGAATTTCAAAAGCGAGGAAAACTCAAATTGAAGATTTTCAACTTTGGTGGTGGCGTAACCCACCGTATAAGAATGATGATTTCAGACACGCGTACAATTGTCGTAGGGTTACGAGAATCAAATTCTTCATTAATTTCTTCACACTTAGAGTGTTATTCTTCATTGATTGAAGAAAAGCGTTTCTTCATGTGTTGCACATCTAAGTCATCAATTTTGCATAAGTGTTAGGATGTGTGTCCTTTTCAAAGAACATTAGAAGATTCTAAGATATTTAGCTCACACGCAACTTGCTAAATCTCTTCTCATCAAAGCGCTTAGTGAAGATATCAACTAGCTGTTCTTGATCTTCACGTGCTCGATGGAGATGTAAGCCCTTCAACACATGATCACGAAGAAAATGATGGCGAATTTGAATGTGCTTTGTCTTGAGTGCTGAAGCTGGGTTGTGAGCAATCTTGATGGCACTCTCATTGTCACGATGAGAGGCACATTCTTCACGTTGATGCCGTAGTCCTTGAGGTTTTCTTCATCCATAGTAATTGAGCACAACCACGAGCCAGCAGCAATGTATTCAGCTTCGCGATGGGCGGTGATACAGATTCTGTTTCTTGAGGACCAACGGACCAAAGATCGTCAGAAATGACAAGTACCAGATGTTGACTTGCGATCCACACGATCACCAGCATAGTCGAGTCAGAATATCAATGAGATCAAAAGTAGAGCCCTTGGGTACCATAATCCTAGTGTTGGTGTGTGAGCTAGATATCGAAGAATATGCTTCACAGACCTTATGGTGTGATTCCTTGATGTAGCTTGAAATCGGGCACACATGCAAACACTAAGCATTATATCTGGCCTAGATGCACATAAGTACAATAAAGAACCAATCATGGGCGGTATACCTTGTGATCGAAGTCAATACCATTTTCATCGATTGCATAGATGGCCATTTGTGGGCATAGGAATTTTGACACCTTTGCAATCTTGCATGCGAATTTCTTGAGGACATCTTTGAGGTATTTCTCTGAGATATGAATATGCCATTGTGTTGTTGGCGAATTTGAAGACCTAAGAAGAATTTCAACTCTCCCATCATAGACATTTGATATTCTTCACTCATCATATAGGCAAATTCATCACTATAACGTTGGTCGATACAGACCAAAGATAATATCATCAACATATATTTGGCACACAAATAATTCACCATCATAAGATTTAGTAAAGAGAGTAGGGTCGAGTGAACGGGTGTGAAGCCATTCTTCACGAAAAATTCCTTCAATGTATCATACCACTTGGGGGCTTGCTTGAGAGCCATAGGGCCTTATTTAGTCTGAAGACTTTGTCGAGGATTCTTTGGATCTTCAAAACACAGGGGTTGAGCAACATATACTTCTTCCTCAAGCTTACCATTGAGGAATACACTTTTCACATCCATTTGATATAAAGTGATATTATGATGATTAGCATAGGCGAGTAATATGCGAATAGACTCAAGTCTAGCGACAGGTGCAAAAGTTTCATCGAAGTCAATTCCTTCAACCTGCGTGTAGCCTTGAGCTACTAGTCGTGCCTTATTCCTCACCACCCATTTTCATCTTGCTTGTTGCGGTAGATCCACTTTGTGCCAATGATATTATGCTTGCGAGGATCTGGGCGTTTGACCAGTTCCCAGGCGTTGTTGAGCTCGAACTGATGTAATTCTTCTTGCATAGCCTGAATCCACTCGGCTCGAAATGCTTCATCTACCTTAGTGGGCTCTGTCATAGAGACAAAAGCATAGTGCCCACAAAAGTTAGATAAGTGTGAAGCTTTGAGTGAGTGAGAGGACTGGCACTTCAATGTCATCGATGATCTTCTCCACTTGTACTTCTTTTGCAGCGAGGATGAGCTGGTTGTCGTCGAGGATTTTGACCATTTTCCTCGGCACCATTTTCTTGACATTATCTTCAAGTGCATCAGCTCGATGTTCTTGGCGTCTGAGGAATGAATTCTTCAGCAGTTTCTTGATGAGGAATGACATCCTCTGTTGCCTTGAACTGATAGAATCCTCGGTGCTGGTTAAGTCTAACCTGAAGGTAGGTGCTCTCTTTGCGAGCCATTAGTTTCATCGAACCGCACATCTGATGTCAACAATCTTGTGAAGTGCGATGTTGAAGACTCTGTAGGTGTGCGAGTCCTTTCCGTAACCAAGCATAAAACCCTCATGTGCTTTGATTGCAAATTTAGAGGTGTGGTGAGGATCTCTAATCCATCATTTAGCACGAAGACTTTGAAATAACTTACATTGGGTTTCTTGTCGTTGAGGAGTTCATAGGCAGTCTTCTTGAAGAATTTGTGAAGATATACTCTGTTGATGATGTGGTACGCGGTGTCAATTGCTTCAATCGAGAAGCGACTAGGCGTTTTGTATTCATCAAGCATAGTGCGAGCCATCTCAACAAGAGTTACATTCTTGCGCTCCACGGCGCCATTTCTTTGAGGAGTATAGGGGGCAGATAACTCATGAGTAATACCAAGTTCATCAAGATAATCCTCAACTCCGAATTCTTGAACTCAGTTCCATTGTCACTCGATGTGCTTGATCTTCACACCAAAGTTAGTTGAAGCCCTCGAAGAAAATCGTTTGAAGATTTCCTGCACTTGATTTTTGTAAGTAACAATGTGTACCCATGTGTAGCGAGTAATCATCAACAATAACAAAGCCATATAGTGATGCTTCATTAACGACGACTGAGTAATGATTGGGACCAAAGAGATCCATGTGAAGCAATTGAAGGACGAGTAGTGGTCATGATGGTCTTATTTGGATGCTTGGCCTTGGTCATTTTCCAGCTTCACGGGCACCGCATAAGTGATTCTTGAGAATTTGACATTCTCAATGCCAATGACATGCTTCTTCTTATGGCGTGTGCAAATTCCTCATGCCTGCGTGACCAAGTAAATCGATGCCATAGCCAATATACGAAGCTTTTGCAAGTAGACACCACGGCGGTTGTGGACACTGTAGAGAAGTCTACAATATACAAGTCTCCTCTCCTAAAGCCTTGAAGACTTTGGAATTGTCGACTTCCATAATCACAACACAGCGATACTTGCCAAAGATAACTACCATATCAAGATCACAAAGCATTGAGGCCGACATGAGGTTATATCCTAAAGACTCAACAAGCATGACTTTGTCCATGTGCATGTCCTTAGAGATAGCAACCTTACCAAGTCCCAATACGACTTTTGCCTTTGTCGGCAAAGATGATATGCTTGAGATGTGGCGGTGATAAGGAGCATCCATCAATAGATTCTTGTCACCGGTCATGTGATTTGTACATCCACTATCGAGAACCCACTCGGTGGCTTTGGGTTGATCATCCTGCGGATGAATTAGTACAACTTACGATCTCATATACTTCATCAATGAAGAATATGATATCAAGTTCATCGGATGAATTTCATCGATCGATATTCGGATAAGTAGTATGAGGGCGTGTGAAATGAAAGTTCATTTCATCATGATTAGCTGCGTCCTTTCGAGCATTTTATGAGGCCCCGACAAATTCTTGAGGCGTTTAGGCACGTCGGAGACTGACCTCTGAAGAGATTAGTTCTTTTCTTCACCACCCACATCGAAGGGGTGGCAAGAGTTCATCATTCTGCGAGCACCATATGAGAATGGTGGCATAGAGGCCAAACCATTTCGTTTCACATAAGAGGGGTTAGGGTAAGCATATGAATAAGCGAGAGAAATTCTTGAGGACTTATGAACATATTTGTTTGAAGAATAATGCACATATTCATAGCCCTTAGCTCTACCTGCGAGAGCGAGTTATTATACGATGATAATCATATGAGGACTTTGATCCTTTTGAGAATTTGATCCACGTGAGAATTTGGTCCGTATGAGGACTTGGATCCATATGAAGAATTTGGTCCATATGAAGAATTTGATCCGGGGTTCCTTTTCTTCCTTGGTGGTGTCATGAGGACATTCACTGAAGACTTTCAAGGCACTTCTTGGGAACCAGATTTTCTTCATAGGGGACCGTTCCTGCGATTAGTGCCAACATATCTAGCAAATACTTCACCATTCTGATTTTTGAACAGTTTATAGTTTGAGTCAAATGACTCATCATCGAATGAGAAATTCACATGTAAAACCAGATAAGGTATATGGATCAGCTGGAGGTCCCTTTGCAGCAACCCATGAGGTTTTGGGATCTTGCTCGGGCTTCGATCGTTCCATCGACATTGAGTTTCCTCTCAAAGGCAATACCCTCTTTCCTAGGGTTCCTATTGAGGATCTGCTTTTAAGCACATCACAAAAGTCGATGCCCTTTGAGGCTTTTGTACATGCTGTCAAGTACAATTCCTTCAGCCTGCATCGTCGGTGATACTAGCAATGTCCTCGGATGAGGAATTAGTGATAGCGAGGCGGTGAAGAATTTATAACAGTTGAAGCATTTGAACATTGGTGAAGAATTAGCGATTCACGTTCAATGCACTTTAAGCATGGAGGAACAAATTCTTCTTGAGAAGCGCTGATTTGTTGAGCAAGTAATGAATCGCGCTCATACGAAGATCCTCATAACTCGCTCTTAGCTTCTCAAGATCTTGCTTTCTTTGAAGAAATTCATAAGAAAGTTTCTCATGATCGAGATAAGAGAGTGTTATGATGACCTTGAAGGCTGTCAAGCCTAGGTGAACTTTCGAAGATCTTGATCGGGGCTTGAGTGCGATCCATTTCTTCACCTAACATATCATCACTCTTATCTAGCATGTTTTGAACCTTTTCAAAAGCCCTTTGTTGTTTTATAGCAATCTTAGCAAGTTTAGAGTAGCTGGGCTTGAGATCCTCATCGATTCATTTTCTTTGGATTGAGAGGAGGTGAAATTGAGTACCTTAGCACCTTTTGCCATGAAGCAATAGGTGGGGCGTAATCATCATTTTCCTCATCGGGTTTGTCGGTAGTCGGTTTCTTGAGCGTTGAAGATGGACTTGCTAACATAAGCGATGCAAGAGCCGGACTAGCCACAGATTGAGTTCTTGAGACTCCTCCTCTTCCTCATTTTCCTCAGATTCAACTTGAGTCCATTTCCTTGCCAATGAATGCACGAGCCTTTTGGAGCTGCTCTTCTTGTGAGAAGAAGGTTTTGAGGATTTTGATGATGAAGATTTTGATGATTTCTTCTTCTTCTTCATATCATCGAGGCGTAATCCTTGTGCTTCTTCTTCTTTAATTCCTTTTCCCGAGGACAATCTTGGATGTAGTGACCAGGTTTCTTGCATTTGTGGCAAAGTCTTCTCTTATAGTCACTAGATGAGGAATCCTTTGGTTCTTGAGGATTTTCCAGCGACCACGTCTTGTGAATTTCTGGAATTTCTTCACGAGCGATGCTAGCTCTGGCCAAATTCTTGAGGATCTCCAAGGCTACTACGAGTATTCACTCTCAGATTGAGATCAGCCTTGGCCTTGAGACGCGTGTTTTCCATAGCGGATCCATAGAGATCTCGCTTTTGACAAGCTGGAACTTCGTGAGTATTTAGCCTTTCGAGGATATCGGCGGGATCAAGAGACTTGTAGTCAGCTCGTTCTTGTATCATCGGTGCGAGTGTCAAATGAGGAATCAAGCGATCTTAGCAATTTCTTCACCACCTCATGGTCGGTGATGTCGGTGGCACCAGTGCTTGAAGCTCATTTGAGATGTCGGTGAAGCGATCGAAGGTTTGTTGAACATTTTCGTTGTCGAGTCTTTTGAAGCGGTTGAAGAGATTCGAAGAACATCAACTCGAGAGTCACGCTGAGTTGAAACACCTTCATTACTTTGGACAGCCTGTCCTAGATGAGTTTAGCAGATTCAAAGCACTCACTCTTCCATCTTGACCTTTGCTCGGATGGCCACATATGATATTCTTAAGCTTGAGAATCGAGTTGCTTGAATCTCTTCACATCGGCATCATTCGGAGAGGGTGTGGTGAGGAAACACCTTTGTCACAACATACCGAGATCGTTGTCAATTGCTTCAAGATGCATTAGCATTTTGTTCTTCGATGGGGTAGTCCGTCCCATCGAAGGTAGGACACCTGCTGAGACCTTGATCATACTGCGGTCGACATAACTAAAACTCCGGTGGTTAAACCAAAATCACAGAACAAGGAGTACCTTGCTCGATACCAATTGAAAGTCGTTATATCGACTAGAGGGGGTGAATAGGCGATTTTAGAAATTTTACAAATTCTTCTTGAGAATTTGCTGGTGAGGAAATTCCTTAGCGAAGAAATACATGGCGGAATAAGTACTCGAAGTAAGCATAACAGATTACGGCATAGTCATCATGATGAAATGAAGACTATCACGAACCTGAAAGCGTAATCACGAGGATAGCACAAGATGAAGACAAGCAGGTGAAGAAATAGAGGCGAGGAAATTGAGAAAGTCTTGATCAAAGTCTTCAAACACAGATATGAACAAACACTCAACACGATAATGAGGAAATGAAAGGGTTGAGGAAATAGAACCGATTAGGTTGGTGAAGACAATGATTTGGTAGACCAGTTCAATTCTTTGTCTCGGTTATGCGTCGGTTGGAAGGTGAGTATTTAAACTCGAGGACACATGATCCGGACACCCGATCCTTTGAGCACGCAGCTCGGGACACCAAGTCCTCACCGTATTCTCCTTGAACTAAGGTCCGCAGACCTCGTCCAATCACTCGTGGTAAGTCTTGAGCGACTTCCAAACCTTCACAGACTTGGTCACTCGGTGATCCACAATTCCTCTTGCATGCTCTAGACTGTGGCCTAAGCATGCGGAAGAAGCACAGTCTTCAAAGGTAAAAGCGTCGGATCACGGGATCAATTTCTTGATGATTCTCAATCACTTTGGGTTTATGGGGTTTGGTTTTGGGTTTTCCTCACTTTTGGGTTTTCCTCACTTGATGATTTTCGCTCAAATTCCTCGGAGGATGGGTTGCTCTCAAATGACAAGTGTCAAGTTCTCTCGGGCAGCCAGCGAACTAGTGGTTGTGAGAGGCGGCTATTTATAGCCTAGGGAGCAGCCCGACATGATAAGACATAAATGCCCTTCAATGATATGACCGTTAGGTGGATAAGATATTTAGGACAGCGGTAGCGCTTGACCATGATCGAATTTTGAATATCAAATTCCTCGGGGCTATCATGTTCCTCCTTTGTGTAGGCAATTCGCCATGGCGAATTCCTAACTCCTCAGTCGAGAACAAATTCCTCGGTGACGGAAGAGCTTCGTCTACATCCTTTGAAGAAATTGATTGAAGCTGTATGAGATTTCAAAGCTTCACTCGAAGGATTGGTAGGTGTAGGATTTTGAGTTGAGCATCACATGGAAATTTTCCTTAGTATTTCCTCGACCCCTTTAACGATCACGGTGTTTCCTATGACTCAAGAAAGAGAAAATGAAACTACGAAAACAAAAGTCTTCACGCTTCATGTTCCTCAGCGAATACCAAGTCTTGAGGATCACACCAATTTCTTCACTTTCAAAGTCTTGAAAGTCTTGAGAATATCAAATTCTTGGTTGAAGAACTTCATTTTTAGAATTCGACTTTCCTTTGTAAATATCAAACTCCTCATAGACTTATAGACCTGTGTACACTCACAAGCGCATTAGTTACTTAACCTATAAGTCTTCAATACACCAAAATCACTAAGGGGCACTAGATGCACTTACACTACCACAGCCACCCACGATTCCCACGGCTTGCTCGAACCCATGAAACCACCGTCCCCCGACACAGGGCTCACCCCTCTTGGCCCCTTGCCCCTCTGCCGCCAGGGAGCATTACATGTGGACCAGTCACCTATCGGGTCCACATGTTATTAACTCAAAAGGTAGGTGTAGTAAGCGCTGAAGCTCAGTCCAGCGGCCTGAGAGGTAAATGTAACTCCTGCGCCCGAGAACTTGTGGTGCTCCCAGCATGAACTTCGTGCCAAACTCGAGATTTGTTTCTTTACTATACATGCACACAGCGATTTAATGGACATTGTAATCTCAACATGTGATGGGGAGCTCTAAATTTGAATTTGAAACTTATAAAACAAAAGATTCAAAACAAATAAAGCTGGGAGAGAGGAGTATATTGTAGGATGTGTCCCATACAAAATAAGTCCCCCGGTGTGTCACCTTGAAGATGCCATTAGAAAGGAGCACATCGTCTTCCTACTCATACGGCAACAAATCGGCCCATGAGACAGCATAGTGCGCCTTTATTTGCCATGTGCAAGGTTAGTGCTATCTTATTCAATCTCACCGTGGTTCCATCGTACCAATTCATGTGGTGTCCCTTTGCATGGCTGATCCCAATGTTGGACAAAGGTTCTCTGAGGCAGTGTCACCGTTGTAAATGTTGTGCAAATTGATGTTGAGTGCGCTCCGTACATATGCAAGCCAATCTCCACTGCTTTGAGCCTAACACCGTGAAAGCAGTGGGCGGGGAGAATTAGGAAATGGACACGGAAGTAGTCTTTAGAATGCATTTACTACGTGATCAAACTCATCTTACCTGCTCATCGGAGGAAATCCGAGTGCCCCTCAACGTCGGCATCTCAAAGGCGTCAACTTGCAACTTCTGACCCGCGCCCGCGTTGGAAGACCACCAAGGAAACATCCTCGTGCGTTCCATGGAACATCAAGATGCATTTGTATGAGTAGTTTATCTTGTGAGAAAAGGATGAGCGAGGAAGGCCTCTAGAGATAGAGACACTACTACTACTACCAATGTCTTTGGCTCAAATGCGTTGCAATGGATCCAAACTAGTACTAGAATAATACTTGTTCATGTGCTTGAAATATAAACACTCTAGTTTTGATATACATGTGTCGGTGAACCACGACAGCTTGTCCATGGAAGTTGAACCACGGCGACCATCACGTTTCTTGTTTCTACCTGCTGCCACACCCATGCGATTCCCACGGCGCGCTCCTACCGCGGCACGGCGTCCCCAGCGTGGACATGGATCCTCGACATGGCTATCACTACCTTGCCTGCCTTTCCTTCAGCGGCGGTGGGATCCATGCTTATGGGTCCCATGTCGATGTGAAAATAATAGGATTGTTCGTGCCCCTCATCTCCCTCTTGGCCCCACCGCTCCTCTGCTTTTGTGTGCATGACATGCGTGCCGGCTGAGCTGCGGCGACCATCAACTTTCTACAGACACACCCGATTGGGCCGGTTTGCACCTCCATCTTTGTGCTCGATCCTGTAAGTGCATCTAGTGCCCTTAGTGATTTTGGTGTATTGAAGACTTATAGGTTAAGGGACTAATGTGTTTATGAGTGTACACAGGTCTATAAGTCTATGAGGAGTTTGATATTCTGAGAGAAAGTCGAACCCTAAAAATGAAGTTCTTGTTGAAGACTTTGATATTACGAAGACTTTACGAAGACTTTGAAAGTGAAGAAATTGGTGTGACCTTGAAGACTTGGTATTCATTTGAGGAACATGAAGCGTGAAGACTTTTGTTTCGTAGTTTTGTTTTCTCTTTCTTGAGTCATAGGAAACACCGTCTTGTTAAAAATTGAAGAAATACTAAGGAAACATTTCCATGTGATGCTCAACTCAAAATCCTACACCTACCAATCCCTTGAGTGAAGCCTTTGGAAATCTCATACAGCTCAGTCAATTTCTTGATGTGAGCGAAGTTCTTACAGTCATTTGAGAATTTATTCGGCGAGGAGTTAAAATTCGCCGGTCTTGGATTGCCTACGATGAGAACATGATAGCCACGAGGAATTTGAGAGTCAAATTTCCGACCGTTCTTTGTCTTCTTCTTGCAGCTGTCCCAAAATATCTTATCCACCTAACGGTCATATCATTGAAGGGCATTTATGTCTTATCATGTCGGGCTGCTCCTAGGCTATAAATAGCCACCCCTACAACCACTAGGTGGTTGGCTACTCGAGAAGAACTTGACACTTGTCATTTGAGAGCAACCCATCCTCAAGGGACTTTGGTGAAAATCATCGAGTGAGGAAAAACCCAAAAACAAAGCCCTACAAACCCAAAGTGATTGAGCATCACTTTGAAGAGGTTGATCTGCGTGGATCCGACACTTGTTACCTTTGAAGGCATGCTTCTTCCAGACGGTTAGGCGTCATGGTCTAGAGCATCAAGAGGAATTGTGGATGCCGAGTGACCAAGTCTGTGAAGGTTTGGAAGTCGCTGAAGACTTACCACAGTGATTGGGCGAGTGCATGTGACCTTAGTTCAAGGAGAATCTGGTGAGACTTGGTGTCTGAGCTGCGTGCTCGTGGCCAGGTGTCCGGGGCTGTGTCCTCGAGTTTAAATACTCGGCCGCTCAACAGACGTACAAGCTGAGACAGATTGGAACTGGTCTACAAATCATTGTCTTCACCAACCTAACTGGTTCTATTTCCTCAACTCTTTCATTTCCTCATTCTTGTGTTGAGTGTTCGTTAATATCTCTGTTTGAAGACTTTGGTGAAGACTTTCTCAATTTCCTCAGTTCAATTCTTGATCATTTGTCTTCATCTTGTGCTATCACTGTGTTTACGCTTACATACTCTTTGATTGTCTTCATTTCATCATGATGAACATGCGGCATTCTCTTATGCTTACTTACGAGTACTTATTCGCTGCAAGTAGTTCTTCCTTAGGAATTTTCTCACGGAAAATTCCTCTTGAAGAATTCATAAAATCGCCTATTCACCCCCTCTAGTCGATATAGCACTTTCAATTGGTATCGAGCAAGGTACTCCTTGTTACATGTGATTTTAGTTTAACCACGGAGTTTTAGTTATATCGAGCCAGGTATGAAGAAAGTGACATGCCCTATCTTTGGCGGTCATGATTATCCCAAGTGGAAGGCCATGATGAGAGCGCCTCATGGCAATGGACAGTGATTTGTGGACCGTCCTTGAAATTGGTCTTCTTGATCTATGCAAGGCAATGACATGAGATGATATTCATAAGTACACTCGACTTGACATCATGGCGAAGGATATCATTTGTTCCTGCCTATCTAGACATGAATTCAAGCGCATTATGCATCTTTGCAATCACGAAGCTTATCTGGGACCGAATCTCCGGCGTCTATGAAGGTCATTGAACCCGTCATGATCCTTGGTTTGAGGACTTCAAGGAATCTCCCAAAGCGATGACTCTCGAACGGAATCATCATCTTCTGCAGCATGTCTCATGGCAAAGGGTGACAAGGTAACGAATGTTCCTCATCCGAGGTTTAGTGATGATGAATCGATGATGATGGATTTGATGATTATATTGAACCTAGCTATACCAAGCTTGTTTGTATTGCCGCAAACAACAACATGCCTTGGAAAGGTTCAAAACATGTTAGGTAAAAGTGATGATATGTTGGGTGAAGAAATGGATCGCACTAAAGCCCGGTGAAAATCTTGAGACTTGGTCTAGGTTTGACAACCTTCAAGTTCATCATAACACTCTCTTATCGATCATGAGAAACTTTCTTATGAATTTCTTCAAAGAAAGAAAGATCTTGAGAAGCTAAGTGTGAGTTATGAAGATCTTGAAGGGGCGCGATTCATTACTTGCTCAACAAATCAGTGCTTCTCGGGAAGAATTTGTTCCTCCATGCTTAAAGTGCATTGAGCGTGAATCGCTAATTCTTCACTGAATGTTCAAATGCTTCAAGCTGTTACAAATTCTTCACCTGCCTCTGCTACCACTAATTCCTCATGTGAGGACATTGCTAGTATCCTTGACGATCAGGGCTGAAGGAATTGTACATGCGAGGCATGTACAAAAGCCTCAAAGGGCATCAGACTCTTTGTGATGTGCTTAAAAAGCAGATCCTCAACAGTAATCCTAGGAAAGAGGTATTGCCTTTGAGAGGAAACTCAATCTGATGGAACATATTGGAAGCTGGTAGTACCCCAAAACCTCATGGGTTGCTGCAGGGACCTCCATTGATCCATCTAACTTATCTGGCTTTACATGTGAATCTCCTCATTCTTACGATGAGTCATTTGACTCAACTATAAACTGTTCAAAAATCAGAATGGTGAAGTATTTGCTAGATATGTTGGCACTAAGCTGCAGGAGGCAGTTCCCCTATGAAGAAAATATGGGTTCCCAAGAAGTGCCTTGAAAGTTTTCGGTGAATGTCCTCATGACACCACCTGTGAAGAATAGGAACCCCAGATCAAACTCTTCATATGGACCAAATTCTTCATATGGATCCAAGTCCTCATCTGGACCAAATTCCTCACGTGGGTCAAATTCCTCAAAGGATCAAAGTCCTCATATGATTATCATCGTGCTAACAACTCTGTTTTGAGGTAGAGCTAAGGGCTATGAATATGTGCATTATTCTTCAAATCAATATGTTCATATGTACTCGAAAAATTTCTACCTTATTCATATGCTTACCTAACCTCTCTTATGTGAAGCGAAATGGATTGGCTTCTATGCCACCATTCTCATATGGAGCTTGTAGAGTGATGAACTCTTTGCCACCCCTTGAGATGTGGGTGGTGAAGAAAAGGAACTAATCTCTTCTGCAGGTCAGGCCTCGGGCGTGCTTTAACGTCTGAAGAATTTCTTTGAGGGCACGACAAAATACTGAAAGGGCCTTGAGCTAATCATGAAGTAATGAACTTTCATTTCACACGTCCTCATCTTGCTTATCATTAAACTGCTGATGAAATTCATCGATGAAATTGATATCATATTCTTCAGCGATGAAGTATATGAGATCGTAAGTTACACTAATTCATCTGCGGGATGATCAACCCAAAAGCCAATGAGTGGGTCCTCGATAGTGGATGTACAAATCACATGACTGGTGACAAGAATCTATTGATGGATGCTCCCTTATCACCGTCACATCTGAAGCATCTCATCTTTGTTGACAAAGGCAAAAGTCAGGTATTGGGTCTTGGTAAGGTTGCGATCTCTAAGGACATACACATGGACAAAGTCATGCTTGTTGAGTCCTTAGGATACAACCTCATGTCAGTCTCAATGCTTTGTGATCTTGATATGGTTGTTGCCTTTGGCAAGTATCGTTGTGTTGTGATCATGGAAGTGACAATTCCAAAGTCTTGAAGGCTTTAGGAGAGGATACTTGTATATTGTTGATTTCTCTGGGACCACAACCAGCCGTGTGTTTACTTGCAAAAGCTTGAGAAGGCTGGCTAAGGCATCGACGACTTAGTCACTTGAGGCATGAGGAATTTACTGCAGCTTGCGAAGAAGAAGCATGTCATTGGCATTGAGAATGTCAAATTCCTCAAGGATCACTTGTGTGGAGCACTGTGAAGCTAGAAAAATGACCAAGGCCAAGCATCCAGCGAAGACTATCATGACCACTACTCGCCCATTGAATTGCTTCACATGGACCTCTTTGGTCCTAATCATTACTCGAAATCACTAATGATGCATCTCTATATGGCTTTGTTATTGTTGATGATTACTCTCGTAACACATGGGTACACATTGTTACTTACAAACATGAAGTGCAGGAAGTCTTCAAGCGATTTTCCTCGAGGGCTTCAACCAACTTTGGTGTGAAGATCGGGCACATCGGGAGTGACAATGGGCCTGAGTTCAAAATTCGGTCTTGATGACTATCTTGATGAACTTGGTATTACTCATGAGTTATCGCTCCCTATACTCCTCGGCAAAATGGCGTCGTGGGCGCAAAGGCAGAACTCTTGTTGAGATGGCTCACACTATGCTTGATGAATACAAAGCGCCTAAATCGTTTTGGATTGATGCCATTGATACCGCGTGCCACATCATCAACAGTATATCTTCATAAATTCTTCAAGAAGACTGCCTTTGAACTCCTCAGCGACAAGAAACCCAATGTGAGTTATTTCAAAGTCTTGATTGCTAAATGCTGGATTAGAGATCCTCATCACAATGCTAAATTTGCACGAAAACACATGAAGGTTTTATGCTTGGTTCTGAAAGGACTACGCACACCTCTGAGTCTTCAACATCGCTCTTCACAAGATTGTTGAAGCTGTAAATGTCTTGATTCGATGAAACTAATGGCTCACAAAGAGCACCTACCTTGTGATAGTTGAACCAGCACTGAGGAATCTATCAAGTTCAAGGCTATTGAGGATGTAATTCCTCTTGAAGAATCTGCTGAAGAATTCATTCCGAGCGTGAAGAGCGTCGAGCTGATGCACTGGAGATAATCTTTGAAGAAAATGGTCTTTGAAGAAAATGTTGATCAAATTCCTCGGCGACAACCAGCTCATCCTCGCGTTGCAAAAGAATGCAAGTTGACAAGATCATCGATGACATTGAGCGCGGGTCCTCTCCTGCGCTCAAAAGCTTCACATTTATCTAACTTTTGTGGGCACTATGCTTTTGTCTCTATCACATAGCCCACTAAGGTAGATGAAGCATTCTGGAGCACTGAATGGATTCGAGCAATGCAAGAATAATTACATCGATTCGAGCTCAACAATGTGCAGGGAAGCTGGTCAAGCGTCGAGATCCTGCAAGCATAATATCATTGGCACAAAGTGGATCTACCGCAACAAGCAAGTGGATCCAAGGCTTCCACCGGTTGAAATTTGGAGAGCGATCAAAGACCACAGTCGCGATGCTCGGGCACCCCCTTTAACGTGCAAGCAGTTCAGCGGGTGAGTGAAGGAGACACCGTGGGGGCCTCGCTGGCGTTGCTCCTTGAAGAAATCCTGTGGGCTCATCACAGAAAAAGCGAAAGTTCACCGTTACGACCGTCGATCGGCCGTTGGTTGCCGGAAGGGTGACGAGGCACTAAAGGCAGCGAGTGGCGCTATGCTTGAGGCTGCAGCGGCGAGCTTGGCCATTCAGGTTTGTCGGCGTTGCGGGGGCGGACCCAGCGCAAGTGCCGTGCCGTTGAGGAGCAGCTCCATCGGTTGGTGTCGATCGGCGGGCAACTAGGTCAAGCATGTTAATCACGAAGAGCAAGTCCATTTAGATAAGCGCAAGTAAAGGCGAACATCGCTCGGCGGACCCGGCGACTTGGGATGATGCAGCCCGGCGCCCCGATAAGTTAAGCTAGGAACAGGAAGTAAAAAGGATACCGCGCGCGGGGCGGACCCCGCGACACAGGAATAATGCAGCCACAGGCGCTCCAGTGAAATGAAACTTGAACAATGTCAAGCTGGTAGCGTTGAAGACTAAAGGTTGTTGGTGCGGCAAACTCGATGGGCTGCAGGAGCCGATCCTCCACGAGCCCCAGGACCGGGGCCTCGGGAGGCTCGGGCGCTAGTGGCTCTCGTGGACCATCTCCATCTCCGCCGGGGCTGCAGGCGCTGGCCTTTGAGCTTCAGGATGCTCCTCATGAGGCGCTGAGTGCGTGGCAGCCGCGTTCGGCAAGCCGTAAGGCATGCGAGCGTGGTGGCGTGAGTGGACCTTGCGGCGCCCCATGCGAGAGGGCTAGAGGCGCTCACGAGGCGGCTCGGTTGAGCCCTGGTATGTCGATCTGACGCGCAGCCCACCATCCTCGCTGGATGGGGAGCCACAGCAGAGTGGCGGCTGCCACTCATGACTCTTGACTCTAGCAGCTCTGGGCGATCTTCTGGCGAACTCCACGAGGTTTGGCCCTCCTTGCCTTGCTCCTTCTTGAGAAGCGTGCTTGAAACCGCCTCCAAGTGTTGCCCAAGCACCTCCTCGTGACCCAGGAAGGTCGGTGGCCCTCGGTGAGGAGCCCCGAGCCCTGCACTGAGGCGCCAGGGCGCACTTTCCTATCACGATAGAAGGAGGTTCCCCTTGAGCGGCGCGGACCACGAGGGCGGGCGGACGATGTCTTCTTCTTCTTGGGAGGCGGTCTCGGGAAGCCTCCACCTTCCGCGATCCAGGTCCTCGGTGATCTGGCTGAAAGGCTCGCTCCGAGGAAACCTGCTGCGTCTTTCTCTTCGCGAGGGGCACCGTGATGACTCTGCCACTTCCTGGCATCTTGAGGGCGTTGTAGCCGTGGTGGGTTACAGCCATGAACAGCCAGCCTTGGGTGCAGAGGATGGTGTTGTATGGCGGCGAATGTGGGTGGCGTCGAAGTAGATGAGCTTCAGTCGCGGTGGTTATCGCATGCACGAAGGTGACGAGGGGCGAACCTGCCCGTCGGGACCGTGGAGCCGTCGGTGACCCCGGAGAAAGGCTTGGTCGGTGGAGCTGATTGTAAGGCGCGAAGATTGTTGAGCGTGTCCACGGACGGGGCGTTGAGGCCTGCCCGCCATCAATGAGGGTCTTGGTGACTAGCACATTGCGATGAGTGGGGAGCGAGCATCGGGAGGACTCGGTGTGGCCGCACCGCCAAGCTGATCCGTTGAGCTGAGCGTGATGGTGCCGCGCCGACCACGAGGCGTGTGGCCGAGCTTAGGGAGGACTGCATTCACTTCAGGCGAACTGCTTGAAGATCGTTGAGATCTTGGGGCTTGAGCCGCCCGGGATCTGACGATCGCGCCGGCTCTGAAGCCCCTAGCCCCTCGTCGATGGTGGTCTTCATTTCTCCTTGGCTGCGGTGGCGAGAGGAGGAGGCCTGCGTTGCCTTGCAGGCGATCCTCGCGAGGCTGATCCTCCGGCCTCCCTCATGGCGGGTCTTGCCAGGCGATCCTCGCGAGTTGGTCGCGCCATCCTTGGCGAGGCGCGGTCTTCCAGCGTCTGCGTTCCATCCTCCTCCTCGGCCATAGCCCGGTCGCTGCGGTCGGGGCGTCGGCGATCCTCCCTTCTCGCGGCTCGGAGTTCTTAACATTCGCTGGTGTTGTGGGTGTGGAGGTCGTGGTACCGCTTGATACCGGCCGCCCTTGGAAGACAGGCTGGTCTCAGCCCGCTTGGTGTCCGGTTACGCCGCTATACGGAAGCCCCTTGCGCTTCCGTCCTTAGCCTTGGGTTTCTTTTCTTACGGGTCTGCGGTGGCAGCTCGAGGAGGAGAGGCGCCCTTCCTCGACCTGGCGCGCAGTGCCAAGTTGAACAGCTCAAGAAAGTGCACAGATCTTCATGCGCCAGCTCCTCCTTCATCTTGACGTCGCGCACACGTCGGAGAAAGCGGAGATGATGGCCTCCTCGGTCACCTTGGGAATCTTGAGGCGTGTGTTGTTGAAGCGCTGGATGTACTTTTGCAGGGTCTCTCTTGGTTGCTGCTTGATGCGGCGCATGTCGCTCATGGCGGGTGGCGATCATGGTACCTTGGAAGTTGGCGATAAGCGGAGTCGCATCTCGTCCAGGAGGAGATCGTGCACAGGGGCAGGTTACGGAGCAGTGCGGGCCCGTCTTTGGCGCCATGGGAAACCAGTTCGCCATGACCTTCGTCTCCATTGGCGGCCGATGCCCAGCTTCGTGAAGCTGGAGGAACTCTTGGTCGGCCGTGCCGTTATAGCGAGGAGGCAGGTCGGCTTGAACTTGCGGGCCACGCGATCTTCTTGCCTTCGGGGTGAAAGGCTTGGCAGCCTCTTGTAGCCACGAGAGGCCTTGGATGACGAAAGCTTGGTCTTGCGGGTCCCCGTCGCTGCAGCTGGGAGCAGCGAGCTCTTGGCGTCTTGGGAGCAGGAGCATGGTCGCGGCAATTTGGGCGGGAGCACTCGGATAGCTTCTTGCGGGCGAGGACCTCGACAGCTCTGCTCTTGTCGGCTGTTGGCGCGGACGGAAGAGGTTATGCCGAGACCCGCGCGCCTTGGGGCAGGGCACCTTCTTGGAGGGGGCGGCGGCGCCCCGGGCTCGTCGCCAGCGTGGGGCGGGGTTGGTGCAGCAGGACAGGCAGCGGGGAGCCCGTGCGGTGCGAACGAGCTCGGCGGCAGTCGAGCCACTCTTCGTAAGCGTCGTCGGCAGGGCCGGTAGCGCAGGAGCTCATTTGCGCGATGATCGCAGCTCAAGCCTCCATGGGTGCGCGGGCAGCAGAGCGAAAAACCAGCGGGGTGATCAAGGGGTAGCGATGCGGCCGTCTTGCCTCACGGAGGATCTTTGGGGCGATGCTTGCTTCTCGTTCCCGCCGGGCGGTGGCGGCGTTGGTGGCAAGCGACGAGGGAGCAGCGAAGCGCCCGCCGGCGGGACCCGTCTGGGTAGCAGGAAGCGAGGCGGCTCGGCACTTTCGGCAGGCCCGGCAAGCGTCGAACATGGATCACGGTGGTCGACGGAGAACGAGGCGGCGGAAGGCGAATCCGGCGCACCCCTACCAGTGCGCCAAATGTCCGGATTTTGGGTTCGGCAGACCCTTGAGGTTCGAGCCTTTGGGGTGCGTGGAATCTCGCCCTCTACCTACCTACACCCGCCCGCCACGCTAGGATCTAAACTCTGAAAGGAACAGCACAAGAGACAGGGGTTTATACTAGTTTGGGCCACCATTGTGGTGTAATACCCTACTCTAGTTTGTGGTGTGGTGGATTGCCTCTTGGGCTGATCGTGATGAACAATAAAAGGAAGAACAGCCTCGAGGTCATTCTTGGCTGGTCGATGAACTGCTAGGGGAGTTGATCAGCCTCTCTCTATCTCTCTTGTTTGTTCTATTCCTATCTTCTGAATGCCCCTACACTGTGGGTGGCTAGTCCTATTTATAGGAAGAGGCCTGGGCCTCTTCCCAAATAATAATGGGAAGGGTGCCAACAATTGGCCATTTCAAGGGAACATATGGTACACTTATCTGACTAAATTTGGTCCTCGCTTTGTCAAAGGCTCACGGTGGTGGCCTTGGCTTGGGCTCCACAATGACTTCCTTCCTGCCGTTGGACTGGTCTTGGTCTCGTTGCACCGAAATGGATGCCTTTGCTTGATGCTCTCGCTTGCGCTTGCTCCCTTTGCACCAAAGGGGAAAGGAGGACACTGCGTGGGCTGGCGCCCTTTGGTGCCCTTGGTCATCATGGCTTGCGTCATGGGCACCTCGTGAGGTACCCTCCTTGATCTCTCCGCCTCCTCGCGAGCCAGACTGATGAGGCCGTGCACGAGAAGCTCCTGTCGTCCGTCCCATGAGGCTTGGCCCTCGCGAGGTCTTGAGCTCATGTTGATGAAGATGGGCGTGATGGGCCCCCTTTGAGCCACGCCGCAAGCAGCGGGCGAGGCAAGTCTGGGGACCCCTGTTCCCGAGCGCCCGACGATGGCGTCCTCCTGGCCTTGTAGATACCTATGTACGATTTCCTCATCTGGCGTGGATGTGTGGTCGACGAATTATTGTAGGGTGAGGCACCTCGTGGCGGCGCGACCTCAGTGGACATTCTTCGTGGCGTCGTGAGGCGGTCGCGGGGCCACTAGTGCTTGAAAGAGGTTCCGGCCATGGAGGCCGATTAGGGTGTGAGGCGGTGAGGAGCACAGGCAGCGGGCTGGAGGAGTATGGCGATGTCGTCCATGAGCTTCTTGAGACAGTGAACTTGTTGGTGGTGGCAACAATCATCTGGTCAAGCGAGAGTCGTGGTTGGCGTCGGGCCATCCACCAGCCGGTCTCAACACCGTCTGGAGGCGATCCTCGGCGCCATGCCGCGAGGTCGGCGTCGTGGACCATCTGGCGCAGCCGCTGGCGCTCACGCGCGCCGCCGCCATGGAGTGCAGGCGAGCTCTTTTGCGCTTAGTGTAGGTGCTTAGGCAAGTGCTTAGGTGCGTGCGATGTGGTAGATGAATTGGAATGGAGGAGGGGCGCCTTTATATGAGGGCAATGAGGGCAAACTGCGTTGCATTCACATCATGCAGCCTCTTTTCCCGGACCTCCTCCATTACTTCCCTCATGCATTAATTGAAGGAGGATGCATTGTCATTCAACATAGTGGAACACTTCTCCCTCCTAAATCGCATTCAAAGGCGTATCGGAACTGCTAAGCGCCCATTTGTCCGTCGAATACTCCCTCCGTCTAGGTGAGTATTAAGTCATCTTACAAAACCAAATACTAGTAAACACATAGGTGTGGTGCATTAACTCTCACGTTGTTTCTTATTTTTGACATAAATAGAGAATCAACCAAGAAGAGATGTGGGGCTTGTATGCTTTTAATGACTTGAGACTATCAAACATGACATGCGGTGGTGATTCGTTGCACAAGAACAAATACAACCCGTCGCACACACGCATCTTATAGCATCACATCCAATGGCTATAAAAGATGAATGAGACCAAATTATATCTCATCTAGGTGAGTTCTAGCAAAACTGTATTAATAATACTTAGTACTCTCGCCATGTATCATATAAGTATCATGTAGTACTTTATTTATTGCCATGCATGACACATAGTTCTGGCGCTCTCTATATGTACCACCTTTTTTAATTTCAAGTTTTGCTCCATGGCGCAATCCATCGATACTACTCTGTACAAAAGTGGAGTACATACATTTTTAAAAGGCTAGAGGCGGGGCAGTCTAGCTCGGTCGGTTCCACGAGGCGAGGCCTTTGTGATTTGGTGGCTCATTAATCTTGTCAAATTGAATAATCTGCACCGCCCGCTGCCTGCCTTGGCGCCTCCATTAAACCCCTCCGTTAAACCCGCATGCAAACCGAGAATCCTACTCGGCCACGTCCGTTCATGGCGGGCGAATTAAGCAACACCGGCGAGCTCCTCCCGTCCGCCCTCGGTTTAAGCGAGGCGGGGCAGCCAAGCTCCTACAGTCCGCCCTCTATTTACGAGGCGGAAAGACAGCGGGCAAGAATCGCACCCTCGCGCTCCCCATCTCCTCCTTCACCATTTCTCCACCCTTCCGATGGCCCGATGAGCCGTTCTCCGGCATATTACCCAGCTGGGTGGCCCGCGAGCCCTCCGGATCTGGCGAGGCGCTCGGTCTTCACCAACCTCGCTTGGCCCGCGGGCGGTTGTGCCGCTAAGCGGTAGCGTGGTTCAGCAACTTCGCCGCTCAGTTCAGCTCGATGAGGTGGTGAGTTGCTCCGCCTGCCGGCTGACAGCGAGCATGCGGTCTGGCGCCATCGCTGCTGCGTCGTACCGCGCCACGAGTGTCTGCGGTGGCGCACCTCCGTGTCGTAGGCGCACCTCCCGTTACTGCGGCAGCGCCATGCGGCGAAGCGAAGCTTGGTGCGTGGAAGCGGCGAGTCGGTGGCCAGCTTCTCCGTGTCCGCCGCCATCATCAGGAGAAGTAGAACACGGGAGGCCGCCGCCGCAGGACCCATGAAGGCCACCGCCCGGCGGCGACCATGATTCAGGTGGTTTCTTTGTTGCTTCATCTCTTCGAGGACCTTCGTCGACCCGCAAGTGTCGGCGGACATGAGGAAGACAAAGGGATCATGGTGACCATTTAGAACTAAAATAAGTCTAGATATATCCATTTCTAGGACAAGTATTTCCGGACGGAAGGGTATTAATTATACAAGAGGCGGATTGTCACCTCTTAGTTCATTTAAATGTAATGAAATCCATCATGTTTATATGAAGATCCGGCTTTTTATCTGAAATCCTTTATGCTTATATGAAATCATTCCGTGTTTGCACAAATTTCATCTGGTTGGTTAGAGTTGTAAAATGTATGCGGCTGGCGTTTGATGTAAATCCTCAGCGGAAGGAAGCGGGAGAAATTTGCGGCTGCCGTTGGAGATGCTCTTTATCTGGAAATAATAGAGTGACATCAATCCATTTGAGTTAATTGCTGTATGATTGTCCCTCTATAAAAGTTAATTGCATGTACAGTGTACGTGACTTGCGAGGTGGCTATAACCGTCGAGAAAGTTAAAAAGAAACAAGTCCATCCTTAATATTCTAAGTACTCTGTGGGTTCCCTTTGTAGTCTGATGTGAAAAAGTATATATTAAATAAGTAGAGTAATATATAATATACAAATCTAAAGTTAAAAGACAGAATTCAAACTCATGTCATCGCGTTGCGAGCATCCGGCGCTAACCAGCCCAGCACATTTTGTTGTAGACCATCTTGGAGATATATCTCCATGTCTACTCTTATATATACTCCATTAGTTCCTAAATATTTGTCTTTTCAGATTTCAAATGGACTACCACATATGGATGTGTATGTAGACATATTTTAGAGTGTAGATTCACTCAATTTTGCTCGTATGTCTTTTAGGAAGGGTCAAATTTGTCCTTGATTTATTTATGAGGTATCCAAATGGCCTTGCACCGCCAAGAAAAGAGGTAACATCAAAATTATGGACTACTTTTTGAGCATGTTGGTAAGGTCGGTCATAGTCACTTGTTGAAATCTCTAAAAGACAAATACTCCCTCCATCCGGAAATACTTGTCATCAAAATAGATAAAGGAAATGTATCTAGGCGTATTTTAGTTTTATTTACATCTATTTTATCCATTTGAGGACAAGTATTTTGAACGGAAAATGAAAAACAAGTTAGTGATGATGGTGTGCGTGCCATCACTGCAATATAGGCCGTCGGTTTATATCTAGCGGATAGGAAAGAAACTACGGCAATTTTGCAAAAATATACCCTACGTCTCTCACGTTCGCAAATAAGGCCTTCCCTCGTTCAGCATTTTCTCTCACAAGATAAACTACTCATACAAATGCATCTTGATGTTCCTTGCAACACACGGGCAGCTAAGCTGATTTCGTTTAAAATAGTTGCTGCGATAATTGGGTTGAAGTGATATATTTTATGTACTGCCTGAATGATTTCAAATTCACTAGTAGTAACAAAGAAAAGGTTGCCTTGTTAATTAACATAAAACAGGGTGAAAACTATCACATGAGGCCGGTAAAAACAAGGCACTGCTTGGGTTCAGCGTCATCGTCACTACAGACTGTCGTCTTGTGAGAATCTACATATCGAGGGGCTACCGGCGAGGCAGAGACACAATGTTTGAGAGAAAAACCAATCGACAGATTATGATCAGATCGAGTTGTCACCCTATACATTGTCATTGTTGGGGGGGAGGAGAGAAAGACATGTCGAGAGTGTCTTGGTAGGCACAAAGGCACAACTAAGCGAGTGCATGTGTGTGTGTGTGTTTGAAAGAGAGTCGATAGATTATTATCAAGATCGATGTGCCACCCTACTCCTTGGTCTGCGGGTAGTGTGTGTGTGTGTATGTTTGAGAGAGAATCCGGTCGATAGATTAGTATCAAGATCGGTGTCACCCTACTCCTTGGTGTTGGGAAGTGTGTGTGGGGGGGGAGGGGGCATTGACACTCACATATCTCTACTCTTATAAAAACAGAGTTGGTGATGATGGTATTCCTGCCATCCTGCAATATAGGCCATCAATTTATATCCGGCGGACAGGAAGGAAAATATGACAATTTTGCAAAAGATACCCACACCCCTCTCGCATTTGCAAATAAGGCATTCCCTCGTTCATCCTTTTCTCCCACAAGATAAACTTCTCATACAAATGCATCTTGATGTTACGTACAGCAGCACATGGGCATCTTGCTAGTAGGGAGAAGGAGTTTGTGTGACACATATCTAGCTATATTAAGGGATAGGTAGATAGCATATGTGTGAGAGACATTATTATACTTTGAGACATTAGTGGTTGTGGGTGGGGCGGAATTAAAGGGGTGGGCGTGTTAGACATAGAGGCGTGTGTGTTTACGTGTGAGAGACTTGTAGGGCCGGGGTAGAAAGATGAATTTAAACTGGCGGAGGAGAGAAATACATGAAGTGCGTGTGTGATTCCGATGCCACAGGGAAATGAGATATGTATGCGTGTGAGAGAGATTGCACAATTCATTCACGTATCACTATCTAGCGATCGTGGACGTGCATCGTTTGAACATAAGTCAATATCTACGCCGTATCGTGGCCAAAGGTACAATATCGATTCAACGCTATAAAGATTGGACACTCACATATCACATTTTTCTATTTAAATAAACCTTTTCAGTTGTGCATGCCAAAGTTACGGTGATGTTTCTTCAAACAACCAATGTAGCTATCATGCATGCACCATTGTTACTCTTGCATTCAAATTCATTAGTCTTGGATGATTTAAGTTTCTATTTTGAAGTAATATATGTAATATTCATATATGAATTCAGCAGATGCATAATTTATGAAATGGAGGCTATGTAATCATATGAGGTAACACTTTTAAGTAGCTAACTACAATATCCATTTCTTTTTGTGCGCCTCTACACTAACACGTCAATGCATTATGTTTAAAGTAAATAACCAATGGCACTAAATTATCTATTTACGAGAAATACATAGGCTGAGCGTTTGATCCCTTTTTTGTGAGCAGCGCCACTACACCCGTACGATTGGCGGCGCCCGTGTGAGCGTCAAGTTATCGGCGCATCATCGAGTTATTGTCTTTTTTCTAGGGTGGACTTCACACGAGTTATTAGCTCTTGCAGCGTGCCCGTGTACACAGTCTAGCATGACCTTCCGCTATACGGTCCAAAATTAGTTGAAGCTGGATCTGAGCGATCCAGCGGGCTGCAAAATCTCCGCCTCCTTCTAAAATTTCCGCCACCTTAGTCTTTAGCATCGAAATCCCCTTTTGTCCTTGGTGCCTGAGACCAGCAGTTACAATACCGCCCTCATCTACATGATAGGTTGGGGCTGCTTTGGTAACTTCGGTTCCCCCACTACGGCACCCCATTTCCTCTCCCCTCCATAAAAGCGACTAACTCCACAGCACGAGGCATCTTACATCACGCCGTCCGAACTTCATCGCCCTTTCTCCTCTCCCTCTCGAAACCCTAGACTGCTCATCCACAGTACCATAGCCCATTCACTGCCAGCGGTGTCCACCTCGCGGATCTTCTTCTGGGCGCATCTACCCCTCCACCTCCCTAGAAACAAGTAGACTGCTCATCCACCAGCTGTACCACAGCCCATTGATGCGGCCTTGTCCACGGGCGGATCTGCCCGCCGGTACTCTCGTCAACTACAGCGCATCTGCTGCGGCTCATTCGTACTCTCCCCAGGAGGCGCTTCATCCACACCCCGGGCCGACCCACGCAGCGCCCATGTCGGCGACCTCTGATCCTCTTCGCCGACACCTTCCTCAACCCTACGAAGCCGCCGCCGACACCTTCCTCAACCCTACGGGCAGCCGCCCGACACCAGCGTCAACCCTACGGAGTAACCGCCTATACCATTCTCAACCCTACGGGGCCGCTTTGCCAACTCACAAGTCCACGGCCTCAGATCCGCTTCCTCGCACCCTCATCCAACCTACGAGCATCTTCGGCGCCCGTCCACGGCCGCGAGATCCGCGCCGTCGACACCACCCTTAACCCAACCACGGGCAACCGGCGCCCGTCCACGGCCGTAGATCCGCATCGTCGACACCATCCTTAACCCAACCACGGGCAACCGGCGCCCGTCCACGGCCGCGGATCGGCGTCGTCGACACCATCCTTAACCCAACCACGGAGAAGCTTCACCTCGCCCTCTTCCACGGCCACAGATCCGTTCGCCCACAGTAGTCCACCCTACGAGCCGCTCCACAAACACCCTACTCGGCGGTTCTAGATCTCCTTACGGACCCGACAGCCAGCGCTGCGTCATCACCCTCGGCGTTTCTAACCTGATTCCCACCGTGCGGAGAGATGCCAAGCACCGCCACGGCCTAGGTACTTGTCACCTTTAAACCGTCGGCATCACACTGCCGATGTACTTCAAATATACTAACGGTCGTTGTTACTGTTATGTGGTGGCAAAAACTACAAGGGCGATGTTTCTTACGGATCTAACGACAGCCAACCAAGATCTGGTGAGGCATTGCTATGATCTTGTAAGCGTCTCTCTCTCTTGTATTGTTACTGTACCTTGGCGTGCTTTGCTAGGATTTTCGACCAGTAATCCCTTTATGGAGACAATGATTTCTACTCTGGCTGCTAAATTAGATATGTAGATGTCATACATGATACTACCTCGTACCTCCTTTCCTAAATATAAGTCTTTCTAGAGATTCCACTATAGGCTACATATGGAGCAAAATGGTGAATCTACACTCGAAAATGCATCTATATACATCTGTATGTGGTCCATCTTGGAATCTCTACAAAGACATATATTTAGGAACAGAAGCGATACATTACACAAAATCGTAGGTGGCATGTAGGAATTCTAGTTGCACTACATTAGGCTCCCTTAGAGTGCACCTGAGTCCGACATCTGAGTCATGGCTGGTTTATAATGCACACAATCGTTAATTGGTGGTTTAAATATGCATAAGGGATATGCAATGTAGTATCATGTAGAGATGTCTGAAATTAGCCGTGTCAACTTGCGAGATAGGGTTACACAATGAAAAAGTACAAGATGTATGTGGCAATTTCATGGAACATCGCAAAAAAAGGAGAGGCAGCGGTGAGCCTATATAGTGTGCTATGGTGCGTCACTCCTCCATTGCAATCATCGTGACATGTTATTTGTATGCAGTTCTATTAGCCAAGTTTCTTAGGGACAGTTATTACGAGTTATCCTAAGAAAATAAGCACTGTGAATATAAGCTCCATGTAATATGCCAACCAGTTCTTTTCATTGCGTTTTCAGCTTATCTTTGGTATGATCGGTGGAAAGTCTAGATTGCATTATATATATTTTCATTTGCTGCCCATATGGAAATTAATTTGACTTGCAAACATCACAAATTGAACCCAGTGCAGTAATTAATATGATAGGAAAACAGACCATCACTATTTGCTCAAAATGCAAATACAAAGATACCATCTACTTGGCACAATCTACTTTGGTCAATGTTTTCCATAGAGATCCCATTGCCTAATTTAAGCGAAGACGCATGACCCACATTTAAATGAAGAACAATTATTTATTGAAATTCGATGGTCCAAGTGGCTGGTTATTATCATATAGCAGCACACACGAAAGCATCATATAGCGATAGCGACAGCTCATAGCAACTCATCATCTGGCGATAGCGATCGCAATTCATCATATACCAGCAGCAGCTCATAGCAATTCATCATATAGCAGCAGCGAGGAGCAGCTCATAGCAATTCATCATATAGCGGCGAGGAGAAGCTTGTAGCAACTCATCATATAGCGGCAGACAGCTCATAGCAATTCATCATATAGCAGCTGCAGCAGCTCATAGCAACTCATCATACAGCAGCAGCTCATAGCAATTCATCATATAGCAGCAGCGAGAGCAGCTCATAGCAATGCATCATATAGCAGCAGCGAAGCAGCTCATAGCAATTCATCGTATAGTGGATCAGAATGAAAATTTGGCAAAAAATCAGGAGATCCTCACCTTGTTGGATGAGCTCATCCTTCAACAGCACCTCAAGGCCATGGCACGGGAGGAGGAGGAACAAGGTGCCTTACGCCGTAGTGTGGCATCGGCCGTGGTTGTCTGGCGCTGCCGGAGTAGTCGTTGGATGAACCACAGTGGAGCAGCTCTTTGGAGACCATGAGAATGAGGGCGGCGCCGGAGGAGGAGCAGCGGGGAGATTTGCCCCTACGCCGGCCATGTAGCCTAGCTGGACATAGCATCGTCGAGGACCGGGCGGATGGGACCGATGGTGACGGCTGTTGGAGGAACCCTAGTCTTTGTGCGGGGATCGAGTAGAGAAAGGGAGAGGAGATGCAAGCGGGCAGGGCAATGAATGCTTGCGTGTTTGTTTTACTTGAGGTTAGGTGTGACACGGGCGTCGATGAGTTGCATTTTGAGTGTAATATAGGCGGACAACGAGTCATTTCACTATTCCCTTCCTTCAATTTTTAGTGAGGTTCTGCGAAACACCCCCCTCAAAGCGAAATTAGTTAAGCCCAAGCCCATAACTCAAAAATGACTTCTTTACATCTTTTATGGCTTATTTTGACAATATGCCTGAAAAGCGGAATCGAAATGGCCCTTAACCTGCAATTCAATTGTGCGTGCAATGATGAATCCTCCTGCCGCTATCTGTACATTTAGGCATCATCATACATGGCATAACCTAATACATGTGCATTCCATTGTAGAATCTGGAATATGCAATGTTTATGTTAGTTCATCGTTGCACATGATGTTTAAATGCCCTTAAATCTGGTCGAGTCAAGTGATGGTCTTTAAGCCTCCTTCTTTGCTTCTTTTCTTGATATGTAGATTTGCTCACACATCTGTTCAATTGCTTGTTTGCATCAGCCAGCCATACTAGGACTGTTTGCTTTGATTACTTGTTGTTCTTGACCTAACACTCTATGAGCTTGTCAGCGATTTAAACACTAAGGGCTGCTGTAGTGGGGCCTTGTCTAACTCATAGGTGACATAAAGGTTTGGTTGTACACTCTGATAGGCTCTCCAAGAGTACAGGAGATCCAGTTCGAAGGTATGCCTAGTTTTTACATAGTGGAGACATAGTAAATGCTCATTTCATTGTGTGCAAGTGCAAGAGATCGGCATGTTTCATTATGTGGTGTTGTTTTGTTATAATCTCATCCTTTTGTGTTCCTGAATTGGAAAGTATGCATATTTATCTTCAAGGAGGCGAGTAACTAGTTTGTGTCACCTTGGAGAGGGTGCAATGAAGATAAGATTGAGGATTTCCAAGTACAAGATGTTAGGAAGGAGCCTTGCAAGAGAAGTAGGAGCTGAGCCTCTTCAACCTGCTAAGGTAAGTCCTTGTATGCAACTCAACAGTTCAATTCCTTGTTTGTTTCAGGCATAGTTAATTTTCTCTTTTCAATTGCTTTATTTGTCCTCACTTAATGAGATGCCCAAATAATTATGCACGATGTTAGGTACTTGTATCACTATTAGTTGACATAATTAAAGGCCTTACCATTTAATTACTCTGCGAAGTGTGCTGAAGCTTTGAAGTCTATTAACCAACTATTATTGCATGAGGCTCACAATCTAGTTTATACTCGCTAATGATTGCATAGTTTTGCTGTTGTAGTATGTTTGTATGAAACCCTCATTGTTCATTATGCTCCCTAAGACTTTAATTGAGGTGCAGAATGGCCCTTGCTTGCTTACTCATAGCGTCTTTGTCTAAATTTGTAACTTATGCGTGTTTTCGATTGGGCTAACATCATGCTCCTCTGGTGAGCTAAGAGGATTTACGTATGCAGGCTGCACAGGACTATCTTTTTATAATTTTAAAATATCACTGCTTATGCTTCATGACGTGTAACATTTTTTGTGAAAGTGGCGTGTAACATTATTGTTAGTCCTGTTTTGCCATGTAGTACAAAATAGTGTCTTGTTAAGCTTCCTTTGTTGTAACTATATTTTGCCCTAGTCATGTGTACTTACGAAACATTTCGGGATGAAGTGACATCAACACAAAAATCTGCGGCGGTGCGGCATGGCCGTTCTTGAATGATTATGGATTGGAATTGGAATGTGCTGATGTTCTCGAGCATCAACTAGAGGTGGCAAGACAACGTGTACATGATTGTCAGCGTATAATCAACAAGTTGAGGCTGGACATGCGGTATTAGATGCAGGAGTCAAAAAATGAAACAAGAAACCGAGGTAACCATGAAGGAATTGGAGATTTTGCAGACTGAAATTTGTGCTATCTGAATCCGGCCAATCCTATTTTCTGAAGAGATTATAGTTCAAATGGAGTTAAGTTGATGTGCGTCCATGATGTATGAGCCGTATTTGCCCAGTGTATGTAATTTTCTGTTTGTGTATGCTTTATTATCACCTATGTCGTACCATAATGCCGAGTGGGTATAATCGGCTGTAATTTCTTTATTGTATAGTGTAGGATTATTCTACCTTTCTATGCCTTGATCTCTTTGTTGTATAGTGTATGCTTTTTAGAGGTGATGGTATTGAGTAGGATAATTCTTTGAATATGCTATATCGTTCAAACGGGGGCCAACTTCGCTCACCATTGGGCCTTCTCGTCTCGTAGGATCCATGGGCCTTCTACGTCTCGTAGGATCCATGGGCCTTCTACGTCTCGTAGGATCCATGGGCCTTCTACATCTAGCAGGATCCATGGGCCGTCTACGTATCGCAGTGTCCATGGGCCTTCTCGTCTCACAGGATCCATGGGCCTTCTCGTCACATAGGATCCATTGGCTGCCGACTCATTTATGGGTCTTGTCTTGGCCTTTAATGGGCGTGAGGCAGACCTATAATGGAAATCATCGTTTATGGGCTGACCATAGCGGGCGTTAATAGGCTGTGTTGGTGATGCTATGAAAATGGCCCATGAGACTAACGGACCACAAGCAGGCCGGTATGTGACGGGCTGAATTTGGCCCAAGTAAGAAAATAGCGATGTGAGCCGTAAGTAACGAATTACGCAAATGAGCCCAGAATAAATGGGCCCTCGAAGGCGAAAGTTAACTTGGGCTGGAAGCATTAGCGGAATAACGGCCCGTTAATGGGTATAAAGTGTTACCTTTGTTCATTACGGGCGATTTCACATGAGCCGTTAATGGGTGTAAAGTAATACCTTTGTTCATTACGGGCGATTTAAACACGGGCGCTAATGGGCCAAAAGTTACAAAGGGCCTCATATGGGCGAAAGGCGTCATGGGCCATACATGGGCGAAGTGAACAGGCTGGAATCATATTGGATGGCCCGGATGAAGCTCTTGGGCCTAATTCGCATAAGGCGTGCGGGCCTTGGGTTAGGGCGTAAATGGGCTATATGCTAACGAGGCCGTTAACGGGCTTTCCATGGGCGGCCCATGACTTTTGACCAAGTCAAGCGGGCGTCCTTTTCGAGGAATGGGCCTTTGTTGGGCCGTGCCGCATGTCGGCGTATCATAGGCGTATACATCCGGTGAGTGGATGACATCTGTCCCAATGATGAGCCGACATGTGTTTCCTCTAGCCAATGATGATTTTACGTGGAAAATCCCCATTGGTCGGGGTTGATAACGGGTTATCGGATCCAAAACCCGACCCGATAGCTTAACGGCGTTCCGTTACGGTGGATGCCGCGTGTCGGTCACCCTTGGCGAAAGCACTTACGTGCCCGCGATTTATCATCATGGAAGTGGACACTTCCATGATGATAATTTTGGTAATGTCATGGAACACTTCTCACGATATACGGTATGACTATCTTGATTACGTCATAAATTTTTCATGGATGTACATGCATGACAAAGCGACCTCTTGTGACAAACACGTATCATCACGGAAGTGTATTTTTTGTAGTGTTGCCTCGCGCTGAAGCGGCGCGATCGTGGTAGAAACGGCGGTGCTGCGGGCTGTGTTGACGCCGTCGAGTCCCCCTGGCACTCCGGGGGGTGCGCAGGCACGACAGGGTCCAGCGCGCGCCCCCGGCTCAACCTGCGGTGTGGGCAGGGTGCAGAAGGGCGCCGCACCCCTGCACATGGCGTCAAGCAGCTCGGCGACCCTCTCGAGTAGGGCGTCACGGCCGCCCTCCACCAACCTGCAACATAGCAGCTCTCGCACCACGATGAATGCGGCTCGCATGTTTGCCTGCTCCTGGCGGGTGTGTGGTGTCGTTGCCGCAGCGTAGCCCGAAGATCGTGTGGCGGCGCCGCGCGCGCGGCATGAGGCGAATAAGCGCGAGCCCGCCACTGCGTCCAAGCGGTGTTAGGCAGCGCGGACTGCTGGAGCATGGGTGGAGATCCTCTTGGGCGGATAGCGCTGCCGGACATGCCAGCGGCCCGGTGTTCGGTATTAGCCCTCAGATCATCAACCATCAGAGCCGCAGGGTGGTGGCGGAACGACTAGAAGGAGATAAGCTTCGACGCACCCCTACCTGGCGTGCCAAATGTCAGATTTTAGGTTCCGCAGACCCTTGAGAAGTTCGAACTCTGGGGGTGCGTGCAAAGAAATCGTCCTCCCCAGTCTGCCTGCTCGCTAATCTCACGGCCTAGCTCGACAAACTGAATGTAAAAGAGACACAGCCGTTTACCCAGGAACGGGCCACCTTGCGGTGTAATACCCTACTCCTGCTTTGTGGTGGATTGGCCTCGGGGGGCTGAGGATGAACTAGTACAGTGGCAAACAACCTCCGGAGAGAGGTGTTCTTAGGCTCGGGTGAGCTGGTGGATGTGAGGGTGGAATGGATCCCATTCTATGGTGTTGGCTAAGTCCTATTTATAGTGGCCTTGGTCCTCTTCCCAAATGTAGGCGGGAAGGGATCCCACAACGACCAAATTCAAAGGGGGACAACTAGTACAAGCTATCCTGGCAAAAGTAGTCCTCGCCTGCAAAAGCCTCTGGTCGTGACACCGTGGTGGGCTCGGGATGACCTCCGTCCTGCAGTCCAGGCGGTCTTGGTCTTGTTGCACCAGAATGGAAACCTTGGGATGATTCCTAGGGACTCCGCGCCTGCGCTTGCCTCCTTAGCACCAAAGAGGAAACTGGTACACTGCGCCCGCTGGCGCCCACCTGGCCTTGGTGAGCCTTGCATGGAGTTCCCGAGGTGAGCCTTGCATGGAGTTCTCTGTCGGTGTCAAAACCGGCCGATCTCGGGTAGGGGGTCATGAACTGTGCGTCTGAGGATCGAAGGTAACAGGAGACAAATTGGACACGACTATTACCCAGGTTCAGGCCCTCTTAATGGAGGTAAAACCCTATATCCTACTTGATTGACTTTGAATTCTGATAGCCTCCATGGACTAAACCCTCCGGTTTATATAGACACTGGAGGAGCCTAGGGTTATCTGAGTGAAACTTGCAGAAGAAGCAAATTACATATCTGGACGCCAGTCTTGTAATCCACGCATAGGAGAGTCGCATCCGGACACGGGGGAAGGCCTTCCACCTTGTATCTTCACAGCCCATCAGTCCAGCCCATAGCCCGGACACCTGAGGACCCCCTAATCCAGGACTCCCTCAGTAGCCCCTGAACCAGTCTTCAATGACAATATGTTCGGCACGCAGATTGTCTTCGGCATTGCAAGGCGGGTTCCTCCTCCCGAGTACTTCAAAGCAAACTTCTGAATAAAAGAACTATATCTGGCTCTGCATGACCGTCGCAACCCTCGGCCACGAAGGCAAAATACTTAATCAGAACAAAGTCTGTCAATTGACAACTTTTTCAATGAAAAGCCACATCTAGCCTCTTTAAAATTTCGAACCGTTTCTTGGCCTCCCGCTTCGTGTTTCGAGGCGCGACCTCTATTGACATGTCTTGTCAAAAGAGAGATCGTGTCCGCTTATCGCATGATCCTCATCAATATGGGTTTGGGTAATCCAACCGTGCCATTCGCAAGACCCTTGGTAACAGGCGAGTTTTCAGGCTTTGAGGGGAGGGGGGCTTGATATTCACTACCTATATAAGTGGATAAATATCCCTTTTTCTCCCCACGCCTTCTTCCTTCTCCTATTTCCTCATCCTCAAGCTCCAGCGCCCAAGTTTCAATCTTTCCCACTGCCACCAACCTCTCCATCCATGTCCGGATCCGGCTTAAAGGGTAAGCGGGAAGCCTCCTCCATCACGGAGAAGGACGTAAAGGACCTCCGGGAGGCGGGGTACTTGTCTGCGGACATCACACACAGGCTCCCTGCCAAGGAGCAAGTTATCCCCACCCCGGAGGCCGGTGAAAGGGTGGTGTTCATCCCTCACTTCCTCCGTGGGCTTGGTTTCTCCTCCACCCCATTATCAAGGCCCTCTTGTTCTCCTCGGGCTAGATTTCCATGATCTAGCCCCAAATTCCTTCCTCCACATCTCGGTGTTCATCGTCATAATGCGGCGCTTCTCCGCATCCCCACATACTTCGGCCTATCGCTAAAGGTCTTCGATGTGAAGTCGAAGGTGGTCGATGGGCAGCATGCGGACTGCGGCAGCGCCATGGTGAGTAAGCTCCCCAACACCACATGGCCTAAAGGGGCCTTCATGGAGACCGTCAAGGTGTGGCAACAGGAGTGGTTCTACATCACCGAACTACGCGGCGCGAGATGGGCAGCAACTCCAGACCTCCTATGCGGCAGCGTCATGGACCAACAAAGTGCGGACTAGGGAATTGACGGAAGTCTTGACCTTTGCAAAATTGCATCAAAAACATGATAAACAAGAACACCAGTCTCACTGACGTGATTCAGGTGATGCTCTTTTGTCGGATCCTCCCCTGTCAACTCTGGCCTCTCCATATGTGGGAGTTCAATCCGGAAGGCCCCCGGTCCCTGCAGCACTTCTTCGGCACAACGCACGAAGAGATCTGGAAGCTGCTCTTTAAGGCCCAGAAGACGTGGCCGAAGAAGACAGAAGACATCGGCCTTGATAGCGAGAATCCGACCACTCCGGTAAGTGTATATTATTCTCAAGTATACCTTTGGTCCATAAATCCTTAGGCATAATGGGTTCTCCATCCCTCTCACAGGGCTGGATAGTGAAGGCGGAGCGGATTCAGTGGCCGACACCGCTACCTGAAGATCCGGCCACGCCCCAGCTCACGAAGATGCTAGTTCTAGCATACTGTCGGTCTTGGGAGAAGAAGCCAAGAAGAAGAGCAAGGAGGCTAAAGGCGGCATCGCCATAAGGGTACTTGAGGCGCGGTGTCGGGAGGCGAAGTCCCTCCTCCTGAGGAGATGAAGGCGAAGAGGAGGAGGAGGCGGAAAGTGATTCTCCCCTCAAGGGAGGAAAAGAAAAGGCAACCTCCAGCGACCCGGAGGAGGCGTCAAGAGGAGAAGATAACCATCTTGGATGGTTCAGATTCAGATACGAACACATCCCCAAGAGGCACCCAGGGCAAAAGCCCAGCCACATTATAAGTATCAAAGACCTTTGTACAAATATCCGGTCTTTTATGTTTCCAATATAACATATTATGTTGTGCGTATTTCAGTCCTGCTCATGACCTCCCCATTCATCGCTATCTGAAGGAGCTCTTTGGCACGAGAGATGGTGGAGGCGAATCACCTCATGAGTCTCTCCGCCAACCGCCCTTGACGACAGGAGTGTTGTCGAAGGCCTCTCGAGACCCTGAGAGAGGTGTGGAGGCTGCCAATCTGCGCTGAGGTGATGCCTCATTGCTTGAGAACACAGAGGCGCAATCCCGGGGAGACCGATGGCGGGGCCCTATCAGTCCGGCCCCTAGCCGAACACTATTCTGGAGACCCATATGGCTCGGAATCGAACAACAACCCCTTCAAAGGAGGCGGAGTGTCAACTCGGCGGTGACTTCCACTAATCTGTAGGCGCCAAGCGCTCGGTGGGGGCAGCTGCGTGCTTCTATCATGGAGGAGCACGCACCCGATGGGTGTGGTGATTGAGAAGGTTCGATCCGCTAGGCGGGCTGAAGAAACCTTCACCAGCACTGCTAACGAGCTTGAGGTATCTGGCGTAATACTCTTAGGCGCTTTTCATATGAAGGAAATATGCATGTATATTGATAGTAGCCCCTAAGACTGTGTTCGGTTTTGGAAAAAGCCAAACAGAGGATCACATAACATTCGGAAGAGGTGACATACATTTCTATTTTATGACAGGCTTCCCTGTTGGCGGCAACCGCCCAGGCCGCTAAAGTTTCCAAACTCAAGCGGAAGCTGAAGCTGGCTGATGATGATATCGACCGCATTAACAAGTGGTTCGATGAGGCGCAAGGTATGTGCGCATTTGAAAAAGAGTTTGATCATATATATTAAAGGGATATGCAAAGTCGGAGGGTAACACATGTCTTGCTTTGATTATGGGTGCAGGTGGCGGCCGAGGTCGAGTCCACAAGGCGCCCTTGCCCAAACCAAGGAGGAAGCAAAAGCGAGCAGCGGACCGGCGTGACCAGCGCTCTTGAGTTTAAGGACGAACAGGTTGTCGCTGCCGGCATGAGGAGAGGTGACCAAGGTGGAGCAAGAGCTGAAAAAGCGCCTCGATCGGTCGAGGCCTTGGAGGAGAAAGTCTGGCCCAGGCGGCCAATCTCGAAGGCCCTCAAGAGGCCAAAGAAGCGCGCCCGAATCCCGGGCGCTTGGGAGGAGATCCGGCAGGCCCGAGCAGATGGCGGCTGGTAAGCCCTTTCTCTTCTGAGTCTATTTGGAGGTCAAAGATATGCCTTGCTCTTTCATTGTGGAGTTCCCCAAACGCCTTAGCGGATCTTCAGTCTTGCCGATGCCGCCTGATTCTTAGAGCACGGGAGGAGAACTTAGCGGAGAAGCTCTTCTAATTCTGATGCACGGCACCGAATGCCCGATGCTTTTGAACAACCAAATGAAGCAAGCTGGCGAGCTGCATAGGATGTCCAGCTTGGCCATGAAGGACATCATAGTCCAGCTGTAGCCAACGAACCCATTCCTAGCAGCTACTTGACCTAGTGAAGCGACTCATCGGCAGCTGCTGCCCGAGTTGAAGCCGTGAAGCATTCGGCATGTATAGAGGGTGCGCGGATGGCCTTTGCCCGTGTCAAGATGCCTTTGGCGAAGATGAAAGCCTCCATCATGGCGACCAAGGGCCCACCCGAAGGCAAGGACCATCGCAAGCCGGAGCGGTATTTTGACGACGTCCTGGAGGGTGCCAGGAACTGTTCAAAACAACGCACTACCACACTTGACCCAACGTATTGGTCCGTAAAGGAGGTGTCTGCGTGCCGAACCAGGCAATCAAACTATGCGGCTTTATCACTTTCACTTAGCCATAGGAGTTTGACGGTGGGACTAAGTACTAGCCCACAGTGCGTGTCGGCTATCGGCCAGGATGCCTTAGGCAGCGTGTTGGGCGAAGTGCGTCCTTTATATATCTGGAACAAATCACAAGAGATTTACAGCTAGTCACCGAATCGCCGACCAGCTCCCGTCGTATCATGATGGTCGGTTTCGACTTTCTCTCTGGTGCTTGACGAACGAGCGAAACACAATCGCGATAGTTCTCCTTTACTACCCTAGTCGAACAAGCGGAATGTAAGGTAATGTCGCTTGAGGCGAACAGCAAGTATTTACCAAAGACAAGATTGAGCTGATACATATAGTGCAATATTCGGGGCTTGAAGTATACTCTAGAAGTATTCAGACATTTTGGAAATATGTATGGATGAATAGAGCCCCTAGCATTTGAGCCATACCGAAGTATATATGGCAATCCGACGCAAGTAAGGTATACAGATTTATGAAATGAACCAATACCGAACAGGGGTTGGTGAAAAAACTGTTTCCATTATAATCTGATTGATCGTCAAAAGCGTGCTATTATAGATAATTCCATAAAGATCAAGGCTATTTACATGCGAGAATTTGTACACAAGGGGAAGCTTTATACGGGGCCTAAAAAGTAGTCTTGAAGATCTTAGTGATGCCCTGCCGCACGTCTGCGCTGTTTCTCCTTGGTAGAAAAATCCTTTGAGAGGAGCAGTCCACGGTCATTTATACGAAAGGGGCCTAGAAAGAGCCCTTGCACGACCGTAGGATAGCTAGGTTTTAATGCACCTGTGGTATGGAAAAAAGATCAAAGAAGAAAGGTTAAGGTCAAATAGGGTCAAGCCGCACTATAGACCTTGTCCACAGTGTGCCTCCGTTGTTGCCCAGGGTATTTTGAGTGTGTAATTATGCACGCGCGGTACATATGCAGCGGTTGTGTGGAGGCGTCGGCGGGCCGAGGCTGCTAGTCAACTCTGGATCCTGAGCTGTCATTCTCTGAGTAGGCGGACTTATAGCGGTGTCGGTGCCTTGATGGCCAATGATTTATTCGGTTTGATGAGGCCGCTCTGTACTTCGGCTGCAAGGGCCGCGGTGTGCTCCTCAGTACGGAGGGAGCGCTCCATGTTTCCATTGACTGTAATAACGGCGCGGGATCCAGGCATTTTGAGGTGTAACTAAGCATAATGCGGACTGCATTGAAGCGGGTGAAGGCGGTACGTCCGAGCTGTGTGTGATGACCACTGCGGAAGGGGACGATGTCGAAGATCAAGTCTTCACTTCGGAAGTTGTCCGGTGAACCGAAGACTACATCCAATGTTAATGAGCCCGTGCAGTGGGGCTCGACGCCGGGTATCACTCCTTTAAAGGTGGTGTTACTAGGCTTGATTCTGGATGGGTCAATACCCATTTTACAGACAGTGTCGGGGGTTGGGTGCGACCTATGCCAAGGGATGGCTTATCATGGTGGGAGCGAGTAGAATGTCGCCGGTGCCTGGAAGCGGGATGAGGCGTAAACACAAACGCCGGTGTACTTTACCCAGGTTTGGGGCTCTCCTAGGAGATAACATCCCTAGTCCTGCTCTACGGGGTCTCCGTATGATCACTAAGGCACTAGTGAGTACAATGGTGCTCCTCGAGCTATATGCTAGAGGTAGGAGAAAGCAGGGCTTTCTCTCTCCGCTCTCTATGTGTATGTCTAGGTCTAACAGGTTCAGAACCCTTTGCATGGGTGCCCTGGGGGGTTTATATAGGCCTACCCCCAAGGGTACAATGGTAATATGGCCGAGTGTAGGACCCGGTGTCGGTGTCTCGGTGCCGGCTTCTCCTTGACGGCCAGGGGCTCGCCGCTGGTGGGCCCGCCAGCAGATGCATTGCGGAACCCGACAGGCAGACCTCCGCCGCTTCTTGGTCGGCGGTTGCTTATTCTTTGTGGTCGTAATGCTAATGGCGCATGCACAGTGGGGGGTGGCTACAGTCCGCCATCAGGTGGGAGATCACTGTAGCCACACGTGTCTCATCTGGTTAATGGCGCGGAGACTCAGGAAGAGGGGCCTTTGCTAGAGGCCGGCTTCCCTCGGGTCCGACTTGTCAGGATCTGCCGCCCTCCGGTCTCTCGCTGCTGGTAAGACCCGCCGCTGCTTGGCCGTACCCGGCAGAGCCACCGTGGGAAGGGAGTCCGCTGGCAGGGGTGGCGTCAAGGGTGGAAGCGATATGATGCCGCGCCCGTGCGGAGATATTCGCCCGATGCAGGGCACTATATACCTTGCGCATACAGATATGGGGTGATGTGTTGTCTTTGTAGCCACATCTGTCTTGTCTTCTTAATGGGGCATAGACTTTGAGGCGTCGTGGGCCGCTTTGCTAGGGCCGGCCTCTCTGGAGGCCTTTGCTAGGAGTCGGCCCATCTTGAGCCGTCTTCGGTGCTTGGCCGTCTTCTGGCAGCCGGCCGCATGAGCCAGCCGGCCACCAGAAGGCGGCGCTTCATCCTTGATGCTTGAGGGGCGCAGCCGGCCCAATGTCTTGAAATGCTCAGGGACTCGGGTTAGCCTACCCATGGCCCATTACTCCGACAGTAGTCCCCGAAGCTGGTGAGGCGTCGCGGCTGATAAGTAGAGAAGCCTCAGCTGTTTCCTTCTCCGAATGCTCTTGCTGAATGCTTTTGTCCGTCTCCTAGTGTGCACTTCTTTGAGAGTCGGCCGTGACAAGCGGGCCGTATGATAATTTGAAAGCATGCCAGCGGGAACCAGGTGGCGTGCTTGCTAAGCCTCTAGGCACGCCGCCCATTGCAAGCATGCCACATGGCGCCAGCTAGCTGGGTCAGCCTGCCAGCCCACGCGCGCGATGCAACGTGACTGTAGGCTGGGCCCACCATTACCGGGCCTCGGCGCACGAGCGGATCCGCTGCGGCCGAGGCGGGCGGTTGTGATTCTATGCGGAGTTACTGCACGCAGTAACTCGCGCAACAATCTCGGGGGTGTGGGGTCGTGGGTGCATTTAATCCCACGATCCCACTCCCCGCCCCCTTGGCTTCGCTGCCCAGTGGCTATAAGTAGGGGGAGGAGGGGGAGCGGCCGAGCACGCGCGCCGTCCTCTCCCATTGACATTTTCATCCTTCTCCTCCTCTTGCTACTGCCGCACACCTATGCTCCACCGAAGCGCTGCCGCAGCTCGTCGTTGTCAAACGCCTCCGCCCCAAACCTCTCGCTTCACCGCGGTCTTTGCCTCCGCCTCCGCGCCATTTCTCTGTCTAGCTCGGTCTCCATGGCACACGAGAAGGGAGGGGACTGGGGTGGCTCGATCTTGATCGACGACCATCTCGCCTTCCTTCGCGCCCCACCACGGCGTTGCCCGGCTCGTTGGGGAGCGTAGTAATTTCAAAATTTTCCTACGATCACGCAAGATCATGGTGATGCATAACAGCGAGATGAGAGTGTTGTCTCGTACCCTCGTAGACCAACAGCGAGCGTTGGCATAGCGTAGAGGAAGTAGTCGTACTTCTTCCCGATCCAACCGATCAAGTACGAGCGTCGGCACCTCCGAGTTCTGCACCGTTCAGCTCGATGGCGTCCCTCGAACTCCGATCCAGCGAGTGTTGAGGAGAGTTTCGTCGACCTGACGGCGTGGTGGCGATGATGATGTTCCACGGCGCGGGGCTTCGCCTAAGCTCCATAGCGGTATATTCGAGGTGTAGTTTGGTGGAAGGGGCACCGCTGCAGCTGAGAGCGATCTCAATGATCAACTTGTGTGTCATGGGGTGCCCCTGCCCTGTATATAAAGGAGGGAAGGGAGGGGCTGGCGGCCAGGAGAGGTGCGCCGGTGTCCTACTCCTACTAGGGTAGGATTCCCCCAAATCCTAGTCCAACTAGGTTTCCCCAAGTGGAAGAGAGAGAGAGAGAGGCGCCCCTTCTCCTAGTCCTAATAGGACTAGGGAAGGGGAAGGTCTGACCAGCACTATGGCCCCCTTTCTCTTTCCCACTAAGGCCCATCAAGGCCCATTGACCCCGGGAGGTTCGGTAACCCCGGTACTCGGTAAAATTCCCAATTTCACCGGAGTGATTCGGAATCAAACATAGGCTTCAATATATCAATCTTTATGTCTCGACCATTTGAGACTCCTCGTCATGTCCGTGATCTCATCGGGACTCGAACAACCTTGGTACATCAATATCATATAAACTCATAATAAGCATCGCCGAAGCGTTAAGCGTGCGGACCCTACGGGTTCGAGAACTATGTAGACATGACCGAGACACCTCTCGGTCAATAACCAATAGCGGGACCTGGATGCCCATATTGGCTCCTACATATTCTCGAAGATCTTTATCGGTCGGACCGCATAACAACATCGTTGTTCCTTTGTCATCGGTATGTTACTTGCGAGATTCGATCGTCGGTATCAATACCTAGTTCAATCTAGTTCTTGGCAAGTCTCTTTTCTCGTTCCGTAATACATCATCTCACAACTAACACATTTAGTTGCAATGCTTGCAAGGCTTATGTGATGTGCATTACGAGAGGGCCAGAGATACCTCTCCGACAATCGGAGTGACAAATCCTAATCTCGAAATATGCCAACCCAACATGTACCTTGGAGACACACTGTAATGTACCTTTATAATCACCCGATTCGTTGTGGCGTTTGGTAGCACCAAAGTGTTCCTCGGGCAAGCGGGAGTTGCATAATCTCATAGTCATAGGAACATGTATAAGTCATGAAGAAAAGCACTAGCAACAAACTATACGATCAGGTGCTATGCTAATGGAATGGGTCATGTCAATCAGATCATTCAACCAATGATGTGATCCCGTTAATCAAATAACAACTCCTTGTTCATGGTTAGGAAACATAACCATCTTTGATTAACGAGCTAGTCAAATAGAGGCATACTAGTGACACTCTGTAGGTTTATGTATTCACACATGTATTATGTTTCCGGTTAATACAATTCTAGCATGAATAATAAACATTTATCATGATATAAGAAATAAATAATAACATTATTATTGCCTCTAGGGCATATTTCCTTGATCTCCCACTTGCACTAGAGTCAATAATCTAGATTACGGTAATGATTCTAACACCCATGGAGTCTTGGTGCTGATCATGTTTTGCTCGTGGAAGAGGCTTAGTCAGCAGTGCGCAACATTCAGATCCGTATGTATCTTGCATATCTCTATGTCTCCCACGGACCAAATCCGGATGGAGTTAGGCGTCTTTTGATGTGCTTGGTTCTCTTGTGAAATCTGGATTCCTTTGCCAAGGCAATTGCACGATATTGTCACAAAAGATTTTCATTGGACCCGATACACTAGGTACAACACCTAGATCGGTTATGAACTCCTTCATCGAGACTCCTTCATTAGCTGCTTCGAAGCAGCTATGTACTCAACTTCACATGTAGATCCATAGCGGCGCTTTGTTTGGAACTGCACCAATGACAGCTCCACCGTTTAATGTAAATCGTATCCGGTTTGCGATTTAGAATCGTCGGATCGGTGTCAAAACTTGCGTCGGCGTAACCGTTCTGACGAGCTCTTTGTCACCGCCATAAATGAGAAACATATCCTTAGTTCTTCTCAAGTACTTAAGGATGTTCTTGACCGCTGTCGATGATCCACTCTGGATTACTTTGGTACTGCACTGCTAAACTTCTGACAAGGCACACATCAGGTCTGGTACACAGCATTGCATACATGATAGAGCCTATGGCTGAAGCATAGGAACATCTTTCATTTTCTCTCTATCTTCTGCGGTGGTGGGGCATTGAGTCTTACTCAACTTCACACCTTGTAATACCGGCAAGAACCCTTTCTTTGCACGATCCATTTGAACTTTTCAAAACTTTATCAAGGTATGTGCTTTGTGAAAGTCCTATTAAGCGTCTTGATCTATCTCTATAGATCTTAATGCCCAATATGTAAGCAGCTTCACGAGGTCTTTCATGAAAACTCTTATTCAAGTATCCTTTATGCTATCCAGAAATTCTATATCATTTCCGATCAATAATATGTCATCCACATATAATATCGAAATGCTCTGAGCTCCACTCACTTTCTTGTAAATCTGAGGCTTCTCCAAAAGTGCATATAAAACCAAATCTTTGATCACACTATCAAAGCGTTTATTCCAACTCGAGAGGCTTGCACCAGTCCATAAATGGATCATTGGAGCTTGCACACTTTGTTAGCTCCTTTGGATCGACAAAACCTTCGGTTGCATCATATACAACTCTTCTTCGAAATCCATTCAGGAATGCAGTTTTAACATCCATTTGCCAAATTTCATAATCATAAAATCGGCAATTGCTAACATGATTGAGACGGACTTAAGCATCGCTTCTGGTGAGAAGGTCTCATCGTAGTCAATCCCTTGAACTTGTCGAAAACCTTTTGCAACAAGTCGAGCTTTATAAACGATAACATTACCATCAGCGTCGGTCTTCTTCTTGAAGATCCATTTATTCTCAATTGCTTGCCGATCATCGGGCAAGTCAACCAAAATCCACACTTTGTTCTCATACATGGATCCCATCTCAGATTTCATGGCCTCAAGCCATTTTGTGGAATCTGGGCTCACCATCGCTTCTTCATAGTTAGTAGGTTCATCATGTTCGATAACATGACTTCCAAAATAGGATTACCGTACCACTCAGTGCGGATCTTGCTCTGGTTGATCTCTGAAGTTCTGTAGAAACTTGATCTGAAGTTTCATGATCATCATCATTAGCTTCCTCCTATTTGGTGTAGGTGTCACGAAACTGTTTTACGTGATGTACTATTCTCAATAAGGGAGTAGATCTGATTATCTCATCAAGTTCTACTTTCCTCCACTCACTTCTTTCGTGAAACTCTTTCTCAAAAGTTTCGAATTTAGCAACAAAAATCTTGCCTTGGATCTGTGATAGAAGGTGTACCCAACTGTCTCCTTTGGGTATCCTATGAAGACACATTTCTCCGATTTGGGTTCGAGCTTATCAGGTTGAAGCTTTTTCACATAAGCATCGCAGCCCCAAACTTTCAAAAGCGACAACTTTGGTTTCTTGCCAAACCACAGTTCATAAGGCGTCGTCTCAGCAGTTTAGATGGTGCCCTATTTAAAGTGAATGTAGCCGTCTCTAAAGCATAACCCCAAAGCGATAGCGGTAAATCAGTAAGAGACATCATAGATCGCACCATATCTAATAAAATGCGATTCTGACGTTCGGACACACCATTACGTTGTGGTGTTCGGTGGCGTAAGTTCGAAACTATTCGCATTGTTTCAAATGTAGGCCAAACTTCGTAACTCAAATATTCTCCTCCACGATCAGATCGTAGAAACTTTATTTTCTTGTTACGATGATTTTCCACTTCACTCTGAAATTCTTTGAACTTTTCAAATGTTTCAGACTTGTGTTTCATTAAGTAGATATACCCATATCTGCTCAAATCATCTGTGAAGGTGAGAAAATAACGATATCATACGAGCCTCAACATTCATTGGACCACATACATCGGTATGTATGATTTCCAATAAATCTGTTGCTCTCTCCATAGTTCGGAGAAGCGGTGTTTTAGTCATCTTGCCCATAAGGCACGGTTACATAAGTGCCAAGTGATTCATAATCAAGTGACTCCAAAAGTCCATCGGTATGGAGTTTCTTCATCGCTTTACACCGATATGACCTAAGCGGCGATTGCCACAAATAAGTTGCACCATCATTATCAACTCTGCATCTTTTGGTTTCAACATTATGAATATGTGTATCACTACTATCAAGATTAAGTAAAACAAACCATTCTTCAATGGTGCATGACCATAAAAGATATTATTCATATAAATAGAACAACCATTATTCTCGATTTAAATGAATAACCGTCTCGCATCAAACAAGATCCAGATATAATGTTCATGCTCAGCGCTGGTACTAAATAACAATTATTTAGGTCTAATACTAATCCGAAGGTAGATGTAGAGGTAGCGTGCCGATTGCGATCACATCGACTTTGGAACCATTTCCCAGCGCATTGTCACCTCGTCCTTAGCCAATCTTGGCAATCCGTAGCCCTGTTTGAGTTGCAAATATTTAGCAGAACCAGTATCAAATACCAGTGCTCTGCGAGTATTAGTAAGGTACACATCAATAACATGTATATCACATATACCTTTGTTAACCTTGCCATCCTTCTTATCCGCCAAATACTTGGGGCAGTTCCGCTTCGGTGACCAGCTGCTTGCAATAGAAGCACTCGGTTTCAGGCTTAGGACCAGACTTGGGTTTCTTCTCTTGATCGACAACTTGCTTGCCGCTCTTTTGAAGTTTCCTTTTCTTTCCTTTGCCCTTTTCTTGAAACTAGTGGTTTTGTTAACCATCAACACTTGATGCTCCTTTTGATTTCTACCTCCATGACTTTCGGCATCGCGAAGAGCTCGGGCATTGTTTTGGTCATCCCTTGCATATTATAGTTCATCACGAAGCTCTTGTAGCTTGGTGGCGATGATTGGAGAATTCATCAATGGCGCAATCATCCGGAAGATTAACTCCAGTTGAATCAAGTGATTGTTATATCCGGACATTACGAGTATATGCTCCTTTGAGAACCGTTCTCCTCCATCTTACAGCTATAGAACTTATTGGAACTTCATATCTCTCAATCCGGGCATTACGCTTGGAATATTAACTTCAACTCTGGAACATCTCATATGCTCCATGGTGTTCAAAGCAGCGTTGAAGTCGGTTCTAAGCCGTAAAGCATGGCTGCTTGAACTATAGAGTAGTCATCGACTTTGCTTTGCGGGACGTTCACAACCACGGCGCAGCCCTTACACCAGGCTGGCACCTAACGGTGCTTCGGGGCGTAATTCTTACATGCAGCAATAAGGATAATCCTCAAATTCGGACCCAGTCCGTGTAATTGCTACCATCATCTTTCAACTTTGCTTTCTCAAGGAGCATTAAAATTCAGCGGAACAACAGCACGAGCCATCTATCTACACATCATAGACAAGCAAGATACTATCGGTACTAAGTTCATGATAAATTTAAGTTCAATTAATCATATTACTTAAGAACTCCCACTTAGAAAAATATCCTCAATTCTCTAAGTGATTGCGTGATCCATATCAACTACACCATGACCGATCATCACGTGTGATGGAGTAGTTTCAATGGTGAACATCAATATGTTGATCATATCTACTATATGATTCACGCTCGACCTTCGGTCTCCGTGTTCGAGGTCATATCTTATATGCATAGCTCGTCAAGTATAACCTGAGTATTCTGCGTGTGCAACTGTTTTGCACCGTTGTATTTGAGCGTAGAGCCTATCACCCGATCATCACGTGGTGTCTCGTACGAAGAACTTTCATAGCGGTGCATACTCGGGAGAACACTTCTTGATAATTTAGTAAGGGATCATCTTATAATGCTACCGTCAATCAAAGCAAAATAAGATGCATAAAGGATTAACATCACATGCAATCAATATAAGTGATATGATATGGCCATCATCATCTTGTGCTTGTGATCTCCATCTCGAAGCACCGTCATGATCACCATCGTCACCGGTAGCGACACCTTGATCTCCATCGTAGCATCGTTGTCGTCTCGCCAATCTTATGCTTCTCGACTATCGCTACGCTTAGTGATAAAGTAAAGCATTACATGAGCGTTGCATTTCATACAATAAGCGACAACCATATGGCTCCTGCCGATTGCCGATAACCGGTTACAAAACATGATCATCTCATACAATAAAATTCAGCATCATGTCTTGACCATATCACATCACAACATGCCTGCAAAAACAAGTTAGGCGTCCTCTACTTTGTTGTTGCAAATTTTACGTGGCTGCTACGGGCTGAGCAAGAACCGTTCTTACCTCGCATCAAAACCACAGCGATACTTCGTCAAATAGACTCCGTTTAACCTTCTCAAGGACGGGCGTATGCCTCGATTCAACTAAAGTGAGAGAGCAGACACCCGCCGGTCACCTTTAAGCAGCGAGTGCTCGGGCGGTGAAACCAGTCTCGCGTAAGCGTCTGGCGTAATGTCGGTCGGGCGCTTCATCTCACAATACCGCTGAACCAAAGTATGACATCTTTGGTAGGTAGTATGACTTATATCGTCCACAACTCACTTGTGTTCTACTCGTGCACATGACATCAACGCATAAAACCAGGCTCGGATGCCCTTTGTTGGGGAGCGTAGTAATTTCAAAAATTTTCCTACGATCACGCAAGATCATGGTGATGCATAGCGAGATGAGAGTGTTGTCTCGTACCCTCGTGACCAACAGCGAGCGTTGGCGCAGCGTAGAGGAAGTAGTCGTACTTCTTCCCGATCCAACGATCCAAGTACGAGCGTCGGCACCTCCGAGTTCTGCACGTTCAGCTCGATGGCGTCCCTCGAACTCCGATCCAGCCGAGTGTTGAGGAGAGTTTAAATCGACCTGACGGCGTGGTGGCGATGATGATGTTCCACCGGCGCGGGGCTTCGCCTAAGCTCCATAGCGGTATATTCGAGGTGTAGTTTGGTGGAAGGGGCACCGCTGCGGCTGAGAGCGATCTCAATGATCAACTTGTGTGTCATGGGGTGCCCCTGCCCTGTATATAAAGGAGGGAAGGGAGGGGCTGGCGGCCAAGGAGAGGTGCGCCGGTGTCCTACTCCTACTAGGGTAGGATTCCCCCAAATCCTAGTCCAACTAGGTTTCCCCAAGTGGGAAGGAGAGAGAGAGAGCGCCCCTTCTCCTAGTCCTAATAGGACTAGGGAAGGGGAAGGTCTGACCAGCACTATGGCCCCTTTTCTCTTTCCACTAAGGCCCATCAAGGCCCATTGACCCCGGGAGGTTCGGTAACCCCGGTACTCGGTAAAATTCCCAATTTCACCGGAGTGATTCGGAATCAAACATAGGCTTCAATATATCAATCTTTATGTCTCGACCATTTGAGACTCCTCGTCATGTCCGTGATCTCATCAGGGACTCGAACAACCTTGGTACATCAATATCATATAAACTCATAATAAGCATCATCGAAGCGTTAAGCGTGCGGACCCTACGGGTTCGAGAACTATGTAGACATGGCCGAGACACCTCTCGGTCAATAACCAATAAGCGGGACCTGGATGCCCATATTGGCTCCTACATATTCTCTGAAGATCTTTATCGGTCGGACCGCATAACAACATCGTTGTTCCTTTGTCATCGGTATGTTACTTGCCGAGATTCGATCGTCGGTATCAATACCTAGTTCAATCTCGTTCTTGGCAAGTCTCTTTTCTCGTTCCGTAATACATCATCTCACAACTAACACATTTAGTTGCAATGCTTGCAAGGCTTATGTGATGTGCATTACGAGAGGGCGAGAGATACCTCTCCGAGCAATCGGGTGACAAATCCTAATCTCGAAATATACCAACCCAACATGTACCTTCGGAGACACCTGTAATGTACCTTTATAATCACCCGATTCGTTGTGGCGTTTGGTAGCACCAAAGTGTTCCTCGGGCAAGCAGGAGTTGCATAATCTCATAGTCATAGGAACATGTATAAGTCATGAAGAAAAGCACTAGCAACAAACTATACGATCAGGTGCTATGCTAATGGAATGGGTCATGTCAATCAGATCATTCAACCAATGATGTGATCCCGTTAATCAAATAACAACTCCTTGTTCATGGTTAGGAAACATAACCATCTTTGATTAACGAGCTAGTCAAATAGAGGCATACTAGTGACACTCTGTAGGTTTATGTATTCACACATGTATTATGTTTCCGGTTAATACAATTCTAGCATGAATAATAAACATTTATCATGATATAAGGAAATAAATAATAACATTATTATTGCCTCTAGGGCATATTTCCTTCATGAGACTTGGCCCAACAATGATGAGGAGGGCGAGGCAGCGCCATGCGCGGCGCCAACAAAACAGCGTGGGCCCCTTACGCCGAGCGGCTTTGCGAGACAGCACTGCATAGCGCAAACAAGGCGCCGTCTTGTTTGGCAGCGTGCCGAAGAAGACCAAGAACCCGACCGCCGCGACCAGGCGGAAGGAGGCCGCCGCGAAGGCGGCCAAGTTCCAGAAGCTTCCGAAGACGCCTCCTATGGTGTCAGTGTAAGTATCCTTTTCTTGTGCTTTCCTTTCTTGTTGATTCTATCTGAGCTTCTCTTCTTTATTTTTCTTGACTTAGGGCCCCGCTCTCTCTTGAGAAGTCGGCCGCCGCCTCTGTCATTGGGTCGGCGGAGACCTCTACTACCACCCGGCGAATCGACCCTGCAGCCGACCTCAGGAGGCGAAGGGCAAGCAGCAGGGGCTGTGAGGCAGGAAGCCACCCGCAGGGAGAAGGCGGAGGAGGACAAGGCGGAGGCCGCCGTGTTGAAGAAGCTGGCGGAGGCTGAGGCCGATGCCACGGCAAAGAAGCTGGCCGAAGAATTCACGCGCCGTCAGGCGCCGCTATTCGTCGTCCCCCTGAACTCCGCGCCGCCGCCTCTAGAGTTCATGGCGACGAGCATCCGGTCATGGAGAGGGAAGGCGAAGATGTCGTCATGCCGGAGGCAGACATGCCCCCGCAAGCGCCGTCTGGAGGAGCGCGGGACAAACAGCCGGTTGCCCTTCCGGCGCCGCCAGCCGGAAACGAGGTGGTGACGGGCCTGACTCCTGAAGACCGTACACCATCGCGCTGCCGAGGTGCGAAGGCGACTTCGGCGGCACGACCGCTAGAAGCCGGTGCTGCGAGTTCGTTAGTCCTGGATGCCGAAGCAACCAGCGCCGCACACACTGACTGGGTGCGTGGAGGTGGGACGAGCGCTTCAAACCAAGCGATCCTAGACGTTCAGGCCAAACTCCGAGCTAATGCCGATGCTCTTAAGCAGTGCAACAAGGCGTTCTTGGATTCGCGAGCAGCCATTCGGGTATGTTTCTTACTTCTTCGTCTTTGATTCTTAAGTTTCTCTCTAGAGAAGGCGGCGCAACCACAGGTGTAACCCCGAGTTTCGGGCGGCTGCTGAGAAAAATGACTTGGAACTTTAATTGGCAAGCTCTGAGTGCTAACTTTATCTGCTATCTTCGTTATAGGACTATCATAACCTCCGCGCGATCACCTTCAACTCCAACATCCAAGATCTGGACCGACGGACCGCCGACTTGTCGGAAAGCCAGAGTAAGTCCTCATTTTCTTTCTCTGCGGGGGCGCTCCAGTGCACCCGCGGGCTGTAGCTCCTGAGACTTGGGCCGACTGCTGAGTAGTCGGGCTGGATCTTCCGGCAACTACGCTTCCCTTTTTGTTGAATGTTCATAACTTCTTTCTTTGCGGGGGCGTGATAGGGCACCCGCAGGCTGTAGCCCCCGAGATTCGGGCTGACTGCTGAGCAGTCGGGCCAGATCTCCCCGGCAACTGCACTTCTTCTTTGTTGATCATTGTCGTCATTCCCTTTCTCTATTTTTGTAGAGGCCAACGCTGCCCTGCAGCAGCAGCTGGGTGAAGCCAACACCGCATTGCATGCCAAGGAGGCAGAGTGCAACGAGCTGGCCCAGGAGCCTGACCGACTGGCCAAATAACTGGCGTAGCCGGCGGAGCTTCTCCAGAAGGCCCGGAAGGAGGCAGAAGTGAATGAGTCCAATCTCCTCGCCGAGTTCAAAACCGAACGCTCCACCTGGACCAACAAGGAGGCGTTGCTGATTGCCGGCTTCGGCAGGATTGAAGACATGGTTGACGGTAAGCTTTCTTCTTTTTCTTTCTTTGAGCTACTGGCTACTGATCAGGCCGGCTTCTAGCTTGTGGCTTCTTTATTTTCTGCCCGAGCAGACTTCTTTCCTGGCCACTCTGGCACCGCCAACCGGGCTATTGAGGCTTATCATGAAGAACGAAGGGTGGAAGGTGCGCAGATCGCCGCCAACTCCCCACAGACCCTTAGCGAACAACTTCTCACCATCCAGGCTCGTCTTCGTCCGGCTCTTCGGATGCTACGCCGTCTTTGGCGTGTCAGGGCCCAAGCGATCTCCGCCCTTTGGTCGGACATGCCGGCTCCGCGCACTCCCAGTCGGACTGCCGACTGGCTGGAGGTGGCGGCCGGTCGACTTGAGGCTTGGAAGGGTTCCTCGGCCCGGGCTGGAGCGCGTCGGGCCTTGGAGTTCGTCAAGGCATGGTATCATGGGCTGAATCTAGCCCAGTTGACCACGTTTCGGCAGGAGGCCCAGGAGGAGCTGGTGGTGGTGGAGCGCGATCTTGTCAGGCGGGCAGCAGCGATCGCCGAGTACACCAACACCAACATCTTCGTTCCTGAGCTGGCTGAAAATGGTACCGAGGCGCCACCGGAGTGGTTCGGGCTGAACTGAAGGAAATATGCCCTAGAGGCAATAATAAATGTTATTATTTATTTCCTTATATCATGATAAATGTTTATTATTCATGCTAGAATTGTATTAACGGAAACATAATACATGTGTGAATACATAAACCTCTGAGTGTCACTAGTATGCCTCTACTTGACTAGCTCGTTAATCAAAGATGGTTATGTTTCCTAACCATGAACAAGGAGTTGTTATTTGATTAATGGGATCACATCATTAGTTGAATGATCTGATTGACATGACCCATTCCATTAGCATAGCACCTGATCGTATAGTTTGTTGCTAGTGCTTTTCTTCATGACTTATACATGTTCCTATGACTATGAGATTATGCAACTCCCGTTTGCCGAGGAACACTTTGGGTGCTACCAAGCGTCTGGCGTAGCTGGGTGATTATAAAGGTACATTACAGGTGTCTCGAAGGTACATGTTGGGTTGGCATATTTGAGATTAGGATTTGTCACTCCGATTGTCGGAGAGGTATCTCTGGGCCCTCTCGGTAATGCACATCACATAAGCCTTGCAAGCATTGCAACTAAATGTGTTAGTTGTGAGATGATGTATTACGGAGCGAAAAAGAGACTTGCCGATGCGAGATTGAACTAGGTATTGGATACCGGCGATCGAATCTCGGGCAAATAACATACCGATGACAAAGGGAACAAGCGTATGTTGTTATCGCGATCGACCGATAAAGATCTTCGTAGAATATGTAGGAACCAATATGGGCATCCAGGTCCGCTATTGGTTATTGACGAAGAGAGGTGTCTCGGTCATGTCTACATAGTTCTCGAACCCGTAGGGTCCGCTGCAACAACGTTTGATGGCGGTTATTATGAGTTTATATGATATTGATGTACGAAGGTTGTTGAGTCCGGATGAGATCACGGACATGACGAGGAGTCTCGAAATGGTCGAGACATAAAGATTGATATATTGGAAGCCTATGTTTGGACTCGGAATCACTCCGGGTGAAATTGGGAATTTCTTAGGATGCAGGGGAATTCTGGAACCTCCAGGGAGTCAATGGGCCTTGATGGGCCTTAGGGGAAAGAAAAAGGGGCCATATGCTGGCGCAGCCTTCCCCCTTCCTAGTCCTATTAGGATTAGGAGAGGGGTGGCGCCCTCTCTCCCTCCCTTGGTCAAACCCTAGTTGGACTAGGATTGGGGGAATCCTACTCCGGTGGGAGTAGGACTCCCGGCGCAGCCATAGGTGGCAGCCAGCCCCTCCCTTCCCTCCTTTATATCTGAGGGAGAGGGCACCCCATGACAGATCTCTGGATCTTTCCTTAGCGTGTGCGGTGCCCCTTCCACCATATTCCACCTCGGTCATATCGTCGCGGAGCTTAGGTGAAGCCTGGCGGGAGAAGTCATATCGTCGCGGAGCTTAGGCGAAGCCCTGCGTCGGTGGAGCATCATCATCGTCCTGCGCCGTCGTCTTGGCGGAACTCATCCCGACACTTTGCTGGATCGGGTCGAGGGATCGTCATCGAGCTGAGCGTGTGCGAGAACTTCGGAGGTGCCGTCGTTCGGTGCTTGGATCGGTCGGATCGTGAAGGCGTCGACTACATCAACAGCGTTGTTATAACGCTTCGCTTTCGGTCTCACAGTGCGTGGGCGGACACTCTTCCTCTCGTTGCTATGCCATCACCATGGTCTTGCGTGATCGTGGGAAAATTTTTGAAATTACTCGTTCCCCAGCAGTGGCATCGAGCCTGGTTTTATCGTTGATGTCATATGCGAGTAGAACACAAGTGAGTTGTGGGCGATACAAGTCATACTACCTACCAGCATGTCATACTTTGGTTCAGCGGTATTGTGAGATGAAGCGGCCGGACCGACATTACTGCGTGCGCTTCGCGAGACTGGTTTCACCGCTGTGAGCTTTCGTTGCTTAAAGGTGTTGGCGGGTGTCTCTCTCTCACTTTAGTTGAACCGAGTGTGGCTCGCCGGTCCTTGAGAAGGTTAAGCGGAGTCTATTTGTGAAATGTCGTTGTGGTTTTGATGCGTGGTAAAACGGTTCTTGCTCAGCCCGTAGCAGCCACGTAAAACTTGCAACAACAAAGTAGAGGGCGTCTAACTTGTTTTTGCGGGGCATGTTGTGATGTGATATGGTCAAGGCGTGATGCTATATTTCATTGTATGAGATGATCATGTTTTGTAACGAGTTATCGACAGCTGGCAGGAACCATATGGTTGTCGCTTTATTGTATGAAATGCAAGCGCCATGTAATTGCTTTACTTTATCACTAAGCAGTAGCGATAGTCGTAGAAGCAATAGTTGGCGAGGCGACAACGATGCTACGATGGAGATCAAGGTGTCGCGCGGTGGCGATGGTGATCATGGCGGTGCTTGGAGATGGAATCACAAGCACAAGATGATGATGGCCATATCATATCACTTATATTGATTGCATGTGATGTTAATCCTTTATGCATCTTATTTTGCTTTGATTGGCGGTAGCATTATAAGATGATCCTTACTAAATTATCAAGAAGTGTTCTCCTGAGTATGCACCGTTGCGAAAGTTCTTCGTCTTTGAGACACCACGTGATGATCGGGTGTGATAGGCTCTACGTTCAAATACAGCGGGTGCAAAACAGTTGCACGCGGAATACTCAGGTTATACTTGACGAGCTATGCATATAAGATATGACCTCGGAACACGGAGACCGAAGGTCGGCGTGAATCATATAGTAGATATGATCAACATATTGATGTTCACCATTGAAACTACTCCATCACCGTGATGATCGGTCATGGTGTAGTTGATATGGATCACGCAATCACTTAGAGAATTGGAGGATATTTTTCTAAGTGGGAGTTCTTAAGTAATATGATTAATTGAACTTAAATTTATCATGAACTTAGTACTGATAGTATCTTGCTTGTCTATGATGTGTAGATAGATGGCTCGTCTTTGTTGTTCCGTTGAATTTTAATGCGTTCCTTGAAAGCAAAGTTGAAAGATGATGGCAGCAATTACGGACTGGGTCCGTAACGAGGATTATCCTTATTGCTGCACGGAAGAATTCGTCTGGAAGCACCGTTAGGTGCCAGGCCTGATGCAAGGCTGCGCCGAAGTTGTGAGCGTCACGGCAAAGCAAAGCTGATGACTACTCTATAGTTCGGTGTGCCATGCTTTACGGACTTAGAACCGGGACTTCAACGTCGTTTTGAACACCATGGAGCATATGAGATGTTCCAGGAGTTGAAGTTAATATTCAGCGAATGCGGATTGAGAGATATGAAGTCTCCAATAAGTTCTATAGCTGTAAGATGGAGGAGAATGGTTACTGTCGGTGAGCATATACTCAGAATGTCGGATATAACAATCACTTGATTCAAGCTGGGAGTTAATCTTCCGGATGATTGCGTCATTGACAGAATTCTCCAATCACGCCACCAAGCTACAAAACTTCGTGATGAACTATAATATGCAAGGATGACCAAAACTATGCCGAGCTCTTGGCGATCTTGAAAGCAGCGGAGGTAGAAATCAAAAGGAGCATCAAGTGTTGATGGTTAACAAAACCACTAGTTTCAAGAAAAGGGCAAAGGAAGAAAAGGAAACTTCAAAAAGAAGCGGCAAGCAAGTTGCTGATCAGAGAAGAAACCAAGTCTGGTCCTAAGCACTGGCTGAGTGCTTCTATTGCAAGCAGGCTGGTCCTTTGGAAGCGGAACTGCCCCAAGTATTTGGCGGATAAGAAGGATGGCAAGGTTAACAAGGTATATGTGATATACTTGTTATTGATGTGTACCTTACTAATACTCGCGATAGCTTTTGGGTATTTGATCTGGTTACATTGCTAATATTTGCAACTTCGAAGCAGGGGCTCGGATTAGCGAAGATTGGCTAAGGGCGAGGTGACGATCTTGGCGTGGGAAATGGTTCCAAAGTCGATGTGATCGCGATCGACACGCTACCTCTACATCTACCTTGGGATTAGTATTAGACCTAAATAATTGTTATTTAGTACCATCGTTGAGCATGAACATTATATCTGGATCTTGTTTGATGCGAGGCGGTTATTCATTAAATCGAGAGAATAATGGTTGTTCTATTTATATGAATAATATCTTTTATGGTCATGCACCATTGAAGAATGGTTTGTTTTACTTAATCTTGATAGTAGTGATACACATATTCATAATGTTGAAACCAAAAGATGCGAGTTGATAATGATGGTGCAACTTATTTGTGCACTTGCCGTTTAGGTCATATCGATTGTAAAGCGCATGAAGAAACTCCATCTTGATGGACTTTTGGAGTCACTTGATTATGAATCACTTGGCACTTGCGAACCGTGCCTTATGGGCAAGATGACTAAAACACCGTTCTCGGAACTATGGAGAGCAACAGATTTATTGGAAATCATACATCTTGATGTATGTGGTCCAATGAATGTTGAGGCTAAATGGCGGATATCGTTATTTTCTCACCTTCACGGATGATTTGAGCAGATATGGGTATATCTACTTAATGAAACACAAGTCTGAAACATTTGAAAAAAAATTTCAGAGTGAAGTGGAAAATCATCGTAACAAGAAAATAAAGTTTCTCGATCTGATCGTGGAGGAGAATATTTGAGTTCTGAGTTTGGCCTACATTTGAAACAATGCGGAATAGTTTAGCAACTTCATACCTGGAACACCACTGGCGTAATGGTGTGTCGAGCGTAATGTCGTACTTTATTAGATATGGTGCGATCTATGATGTCTCTTCTTGATTTACCGCTATCGTTTTGGGGTTATGCTTTAGAGGCGGCTACATTCACTTTAAATAGGGCACCATCTAAATCCGTTGAGGCGGCGCCTTATGAGCTGTGGTTTGGCAAGAAACCAAAGTTGTCGTTTTGAAAGTTTGGGGCTGCGATGCTTATGTGAAAAAGCTTCAACCTGATAAGCTCGAACCCAAATCGAATGTGTCTTCATAGGATACCCAAAGGAGACAGTTGGGTACACCTTCTATCACAGATCCGAAGGCAAGATTTTTGTTGCTAAATTCGGAAACTTTTTGGAGAAAGAGTTTCTCACGAAAGAAGTGAGTGGGAGGAAAGTAGAACTTGATGAGATAACTGTATCTACTCCTTATTGAGAAGTAGTACATCACGAGAAAACAGTTTACGTGACACCTACACCAAATAGGGAGGAAGCTAATGATGATGATCATGAAACTTGAGATCAAGTTTCTCTGAACCGTAGATCAACGAGCAAGATCCGCACGAGTGAGTGCGGTAATCCTATTTTGGAAGTCATGTTACTAGAACATGATGAACCTCGAACTATGAAGAAGCGATGGTGAGCCAGATTCCACAAAATGGCTTGAGGCCATGAAATCGAGATGGGATCCATGTATGAGAACAAAGTGTGGACTTTGGTTGACTTGCCCGATGATCGGCAAGCAATTGAGAATAAATGGATCTTCAAGAAGAAGGCGGGCGCGATGGTAATATTCTGTCTATAAAGCTCGACTTGTTGCAAAGGTTTTCGACAAGTTCAAGGGATTGACTACGATGAGACCTTCTCACCCGTGGCGATGCTTAAGTCCGTCCGAATCATGTTAGCAATTGCCGCATTTATGATTATGAAATTTGGCAAATGGATGTTAAAACTGCATTCTGAATGGATTTACGGAAGAAGAGTTGTATATGATGCAACGAGAAGGTTTTGTCGATCCAAAGGGAGCTAACAAAGTGTGCAAGCTCCAGCGATCCATTTATGGACTGGTGCAAGCCTCTCGGAGTTGGAATAAGCGTTTTGATAGTGTGATCAAAGCATTTGGTTTTATCTGAGACTTTTGGAGAAGCTTTGTATTTACAAGAAAGTGAGTGGGAGCTCTGTAGCATTTCGATATTATATGTGGATGACATATTATTGATCGGAAATGATATAGAATTTCTGGATAGCATAAAGGGATACTTGAATAAAAGTTTTTCGATGAAAGACCTCGGTGAAGCTGCTTACATATTGGGCATTAAGATCTATAGAGATAGATCAAGGCGGCTTAATAGGACTTTCACAAAGCACATACCTTGATAAAGTTTTGAAAAAGTTCAAAATGGATCGAGGCAAAGAAAGGGTTCTTGCGGTATTACAAGGTGTGAAGTTGAGTAAGACTCAATGCCCGACCACATGAGAAGATAGAGAAAATGAAAGATGTTCCTATGCTTCACCATAGGCTCTATCATGTATGCAATCTGTGTACGGACCTGATGTGTGCCTTCTTTGTAAGTTTAGCGGCAGGTACCAAAGTAATCGAGTGGATCCTTTGGACAGCGGTCAAGAACATCCTTAAGTACTTGAGAAGAACTAAGGATATGTTTCTCATTTATGGCGGTGACAAAGAGCTCGTAAATGGCAGTTACGTCGATGCAAGCTTTGACACTGATCGAGACGATTCTAAATCATAAACCGGATCGTATTTACATTAAGCGGTGGAGCTGTCGGTTGGTGCAGTTCCAAACAAAGCGTCGTTCGGGATCTACATGTGAAGCTGAGTACATAGCTGCTTGGAAGCAGCTAATGAAGAATCTGGATGAAGGAGTTCATATCCGATCTAGGTGTTGTACCTAGTGTATCGGGTCCAATGAAAATCTTTTGTGACAATCTTGGTGCAATTGCCTTGGCAAAGGAATCCAGATTTCACAAAGAACCAAACACATCAAAAGGCGCTTCAACTCCATCCGGGATTTGGTCGGTGGGAGACATAGAGATATGCAAGATACATACGGATCTGAATGTTGCAGACCGTTGACTAAGCCTCTTCCACGAGCAAAACATGATCAGCACCAAGACTCCATGGGTGTTAGAATCATTCTTGTGTAATCTAGATTATTGACTCTAGTGCAAGTGGGAGGCTGAAGGAAATATGCCCTAGAGGCAATAATAAATGTTATTATTTATTTCCTTATATCATGATAAATGTTTATTATTCATGCTAGAATTGTATTAACGGAAACATAATACATGTGTGAATACATAAACCTCTGAGTGTCACTAGTATGCCTCTACTTGACTAGCTCGTTAATCAAAGATGGTTATGTTTCCTAACCATGAACAAGGAGTTGTTATTTGATTAATGGGATCACATCATTAGTTGAATGATCGATTGACATGACCCATTCCATTAGCATAGCACCTGATCGTATAGTTTGTTGCTAGTGCTTTTCTTCATGACTTATACATGTTCCTATGACTATGAGATTATGCAACTCCCGTTTGCCGAGGAACACTTTGGGTGCTACCAAGCGTCTGGCATGCTGGGTGATTATAAAGGTGCATTACAGGTGTCTCGAAGGTACATGTTGGGTTGGCATATTTGAGATTAGGATTTGTCCTCCGATTGTGGAGAGGTATCTCTGGGCCCTCTCGGTAATGCATCACATAAGCCTTGCAAGCATTGCAACTAAATGTGTTAGTTGTGAGATGATGTATTACGGGCGAGAAAAGAGACTTGCGATGTGAGATTGAACTAGGTATTGGATACAAGCGATCGAATCTCGGGCAAATGTAACATACCGATGACAAAGGGAACAACGTATGTTGTTATGCGGTCGACCGATAAAGATCTTCGTAGAATATGTAGGAACCAATATGGGCATCCAGGTCCCGCTATTGGTTATTGACGAGAGGTGTCTCGGTCATGTCTACATAGTTCTCGAACCGTAGAATCCGCTTGCAACAACGTTTGATGGCGGTTATTATGAGTTTATATGATATTGATGTACGAAGGTTGTTGAGTCCGGATGAGATCACGGACATGGCGGAGTCTCGAAATGGTCGAGACATAAAGATTGATATATTGGAAGCCTATGTTTGGACTCGGAATCACTCCGGGTGAAATTGGGAATTTCTACGGATGCAGGAGGTTCGGAACCTCCGAAGTCAATGGGCCTTGATGGGCCTTAAGGGAAAGAAAAGGGGCCATATGCTGGCGCAGCCTTCCCCTTCCTAGTCCTATTAGGATTAGGAGAGGGGTGGCGCCTCTCTCCCTCTCCCTTGGTCAAACCCTAGTTGGACTAGGATTGGGGGAATCCTACTCGGTGGGAGTAGGACTCCCAGCGCAGCCATAGGTGGCCAGACCAGCCCTCCCTTCCCTCCTTTATATCTGAGGCAGAGGGCACCCCATGACACACAAGTTGATCTCTGGATCTTTCCTTAGCGTGTGCGGTGCCCCTTCCACCATATTCCACCTCGGTCATATCGTCGCGGAGCTTAGGTGAAGCCCTGGCGGAGAAGTCATATCGTCGCGGAGCTTAAGGCGAAGCCCTGCGTCGGTGGAGCATCATCATCGTCACTGCGCCCGTCGTCTTGTGGAACTCATCCCGACACTTTCTGGATCGGTCCGGGGATCGTCATCGAGCTGAGCGTGTGCGAGAACTTCGGAGGTGCCGTCGTTCGGTGCTTGGATCGGTCGGATCGTGAAGGCGTCGACTACATCAACAGCGTTGTTATAGCGCTTCGCTTTCGGTCTCTGAGTGCGTGGGCGGACACTCTTCCCTCTCGTTGCTATGCCATCACCATGGTCTTGCGTGATCGTAGGAAAATTTTGAAATTACTCGTTCCCCAACATGAACCGGAGGATGGCGAAGACTAGGCCAAGATGATCGACTCAGCGACAAGGAGAAGATGAGGAGGGCGAGGAGGCGAAAGAAAGATGCGCCAGAGTCGTGGGGCGGGCCAGCCAGCCTCAGCTTGGCCGTGCCTCGAACAATGAGCTGCGCTTTCGAGTCGCGCCGGCCCCCTTTCTCTTTGGAAGCGATTGGCGGAGGCCCGCCAGCCGTCCACTCCAACAACTGGCACCATCGACTCCGCCAACCAGCCGGACACCTCTGCTGCTCCCTAGGCCGCCGACTTATCTTTATTTTTCCTGCTTTATCAGTCTCGACAAACTTTGTTAAATTTGCACAATTCCACCCGAAGGGCGTATTTCAAACTCTTCTGAATGCCGGCCGAGGGCCTTTTGACATGTAAATATTCTTGCACACAAGTTGTGCTTTTGCCGAGTTCTGACTTTTCTTGCTTTCTGCTGCTTGGCTTTTTTCCTTTGCCGCCCTCCCTTGGTTACCATCTTGCCAGCCAAACAGCCGCTCTGCAGACTGCGGCTAGGTCAAGTACTTAGCTACTTTATGGAGAGCAAGTACTTAGCCGACTAGCGCATTAGCAAGTTAAGTAGAAACCGGCCGGCCGACTGCTCGTCGACCCGATCGACGATGAGGATAATGGCTGGACTATGTCGTGCTTTGGGTTCTTAGCCATTTTCATGTGGACACCCTTTACGCAACTCCTGCCCTTGCCGGACGATCGCTCTGCGAGCTGCGACTTCGGCAGGAGAAGGTTTAGAGTGCCAACACACTACTTGTCCAGACTTGAGGAAGCACCACATAATACAAAGGTGGCGAGCCCGGGCCACGTGGTGAACCGGTGCGGGCGAAATAATGAAATAACACATTCATAGGCATAATACTTATCATATAGATAAAAGAGTGTAGCCCCCGAGCTCTTCTCAGGGGACCCGGAGTCTTCGTACTTTAAAACAAAAGGTAGCGTGGTACATACTGCATCAACTGTAAAATCTTCGAAGGAGGTTTGCATTCCACGGTCGCTCTGTCTTCTTGCCGGAGTCGTCTCTCTTGCGTGCTCTGGGCTTCTGAGCATCGATCAGGTAGTAGGAGTCATTGCACAAAACTTTGCTGATGATGAAGGGGCCTTCCCAAGGTGCCGAGAACTTACTGTCGGGGGTTGGGTGCGACATATGCCAAAGGATGGCTTATCATGGAGGGGGCGAGTAGAACGTCGCGGTGCACAGAAGCAGGATGAGGCGAACATGCAGCGGTGAATCTTACCCAGCAGGGCTCTCGGGAGATAACACCCCTCTTGCTGCTCTGCGGGGTCTCCGCATGATCACTATGGCAAAGTGGGTACAAGAGGCTCCATGAGCTGTTAGGGGTGAGGAAGGAGAAGGGCATGGCTTGCTCTTCTCTCCCTCTATGTGTGTCTATAACTACTAGCTTCCAACCCTTTGCATGGGTGCCCGGGGTTTATATAGGTCTACCCCGAAGTACTGGCAATAATCCGGCTGGGTGTGGGTCCAAGCCGTCAGTCTCTAAATCGCCGTCTTCTCCATGCCGACTCACAGGGGCCCGCCGACTAGTGGGCCCAGCAACCAACATGGGGCCGACACCCCTTGTCCCTTGTGGGCGAGTCTTGCCAGACTGCAGATTATTGTAGCCGTGCTTCTAATAGCCTTGAGCTTGGTCATGGGGTTATAGCAGCAGTGCGCCGCTGGTGGCGATCCTTATTGCCATTCCTGTCTTAATACAGTTAATGGCGCGTGGATCCCAGCGGGAGGCAGCCGGCCGACTCGGAGGCTGAATCCATCGGGTCCGTCCTTGGGGTGGTCTCGCCGTCTTGGTACTCGGCCAGCGGTGAGTCCCGCCGTCTTCGAATTGTGCTGAGACGAGGCCATCGTGGGTACGAGGAATCTGCCCAGTGCTGATGTCGAGGCAGCATATGCGATGCTGCGCGGACGGAGATCTCCGTCGATCTGCGCTCTGTAGCCATACCTGCCCTTTATGGGCTGGGCGAGGATGGGCAGCGGCGGCTTTACCCATAAGTCGCCCAGCGTGAGGTGGTGAAGGTCGCGGGCCGACTCCTTGTGGCCGGCCTTTGGAGGTCATGAGCTTGGGTCGGCTTGTCTGGCGACCTCTGGGACTCGGCCGGAGGGCTGGTCGGCGACTTCTGTTGCCGACTATCTGGCGCCTCTTTGTCTTGGGGTCTTGAGGCGCGATCTGCCCGATGTTTTGAAAGGTTTCGGGGCTCGGCTCTGCCTACCGTAGTCCATTACTCGGCGGTAGTCCCGAAGCTCGGGGCGCCGAGGGCAGCTCGTCGAGGCCTCCACAGCTTCATCCCTTTGATGGAAGAATCGGACTCGACCGCCGTCTCCATCTGGAGTCGGCTTTGCGAGGCCGTCTTGCTCTTCAAAGGTTTGAAGGTCATGGCGGGATCCGGGCGGCGTGCACGATAAGCTTCGGCAACCGCCCGTCATGGGCCCGCCATCTTGACGCCACCACGGCAGAACAAGTCTGCCCAGATACAGCGTGACAAGACAGGCCCGTCGGTGGGGCCCGCCACTACCATGCCGGCGGCGGCCGAATCCGCTGCGCGATCGATGCGGGCGGTTGGACTCCCCGTCGTTCTGCGGCGTAGTAACGTCGTGGGTTCATCGTGAAGCGTGAGGCGTGGCTGTTAATCCGCGCCCCCCTCGGCCGCAGCCTGGCGCCTATAAGTTGGCGGGGAGGGAGGCGGCGGCGCTGCGCTCTCTCATCCCGCTCCCTGCCTCGTCTTCTTCCTTGCTCCACCGCGCCGAGCCTCGTTTCTTCCTCGCGCGGAGATGAGCTCCTCATCAGGCTGCCGCGCCTCCCACAGCGCTCGGCGTGTGGGGCGGCTCCATCATCGGCAAGCGACATAATCGAGTTCCTTCATCAGACGCGCCGCATCGGCAGCCACCTAGTGCGAGCCGCGCCCCGTCGGGCGCAATCACGCGGCGCGGAGGAGGCGGCGGGTGATCTTCGCTCGCACCTCACGCGGGCTGGGGCTGCGGCGGCGGCTTCTTCAGCGTTCTTGGAGTTCTTGGGCTCGGCCGCACCACCTCACCCCAACACGGTGGTGCTGCTGGCGCTATCGCATCCTTATCACGAAGGTTTCCTCGAGTTCTCCCCACCATCGAGCTGTGGGGCAGTTCTTTCAGCGGCTTCGGGACCCACGTCGCTAGCGTCTGCGGCTCATGCGACACGTTCGCCGCCAGAGAGGCGGTGCGAGAATCCTTTCCTGCCATCCCCTCGTGGGCGGGGCTGGCGGGCCGACCCACCAGCTGGTCCTCTGGGCCGGGCGCTGACCCTCAAAAGGCACGCCGCCCGTCGCAGCGACTCCGCGTGATAATCTGATCGGAGGGCTGGCTGGAGCAGAACTTGCTGGCGCCTTAAGTGGCGCGCCGAGTTCTCCATCTTGAGGGCCGCCCTCATCGATCGCGGATGGCGGCCGCAGGACCCAACCGGTGTGCTCGAGGACATACCCAGCGGAGGTGGTGGACACGGTGAACTTCTTGGCGAACTGTGACCTCACGGAGGAATGGCGTTCGGCAAGAGCCATACTCAGCGCCATCCCCGCCGATGGTAAGTCGTCTCTTGCTTCTGTTTCCTTCCTTAGCGGATCCGGCTCTTACTCCTTGGTCCTTTCGACTCGAGAATCCTCTCATGCTGCCCTCGACCCGGCGTCGCGGGCGGCTCGTGACCGTCCCGATCGGGCGGTAGCGCCGGCGACCCGACTTGGGCGTGGGCGATGGAAGCGATGCGAAGGAGGAGGGGCCGGCGACTTCGAGCCCTCGGCCACTTTGCGAACTGGCTTTGATGATGAAATCGCCCCCCGCCCGTGAAGAGCGGCCATCGAGCGTGAAGAAGCGCCGGGCGGGCGAGTCAACCAGCGGCAGAGCCAAGAGAATCGAGGCGGCGCCCGTGACTCAGCCTTGAAAAGCGGTCGCGAGGCTAACCGCTTCCGCAAGGAGGTGAAGAAACCACCGCTGGTCTCCACGTAAGTATCTTTTTATTATGTCTTGTTTTCTTGGTCCGTCTTGCCCAAGTATTCTCATGTCCTTTTTCTCATCGGGGCTCCCTCACTTTGGAGAGGTCGCGCCGCCTCCGTCATGGGGTTGGCGAGGCGTCCGCCCGGCGGTCGGCGGGTTGACCCTCGGCCGCCCTCCGGGAGGAACAGAGCGGAATCTTGCGGAGAAAGCGCGACGAGGCGACCGCCCGTCGAGAAGAAAGCGGCGGCCGAGAAAGGCGGTCTAAGCGCGGCAGCAGAAAAGCAAGCCGAGGAGGCGCGCACCTTCAATCGCGCTGCTTGTCCTCCGCTGAGCTCAAGCGCCACCACCGCCGGAGTTCACGGGGCGTCGGAGGAATCGGTGGTGAGGTCCCGTCGCGAGGAGGGAAAGCGGCGGTCTCTTCGCCAGGCGGCAGCAGCGCCACCTCCGCCGCCTCCGCCTTGATCGAGGTCGCCCGAGGCAAACAGCCAGCGGACCCACCCGTGCCGCCGACCGGCAGCGAAGCCGTCGGCGCGGCTGCTTCTTCAAATCGCCTCGCCCGGTAGGCGCCATCTTGAAAAGCGGACTCGGCGCCGTGCCCTTGGAGACCGGTGCCGCCAGCTCGGCCATTCCGGCGGCCCGAAGCGACAAGCGCCCGTGCCGCTGGGTGGAGTGCGAGGCGGCCGCAGGCCCTCTGAACACGGCGCTCTGGGCGTCCAGCGAAGCTGCGGGCGAAGCGCCGCCCTCAGAACCTTTCAAAGGCGCTGGCGTCGCAATCCGCCCGTCTTGGTATGTTTTATTCCGAATTTTCTTTTGATCTTCTCTACGTGAGGCGGCGCAGCCCGCTGAAATGTAATCCCAAGTTTGAATTGACGGCTGGAAGCGGCCGGAACTGTTGCTACTTCAAAGTTTTTAAGCGTATGCGGAATCCTTATTCTGGAATATCACAACCTCAGCGCTACCGCCTTCAGCATAGCGTTGAAGAAGCTGAACAAGCGGGCTGCTAACTGGCGAGCGAGGTGAGTTTTCTTCTTGGCGGGCGAACGCTTGCGCCCACGGGCTGTAGTCCCGAGATTCGGGCGGATCTGCTGCGCGATCGGGCGGATCTTCTGGCGACCTTAGCGATGACCGCGTCCTTCTTCTTTTATTCTTTAGAATCCAGCGCCCGCTGTCTGAGCAGCTGGAAATGCGGTCGAGATCGCCTTGTGCGCCAAAGATGAGGAAGTCGGCAAGCTACGCCCTGAGGCGCGACCTGCTGGCTACGCGGTGGCGGAGCGAAGGAGCTGCTCAAAGCGGCAGCGGGCAGCGGAGAAGAAAGAGCCGCCCTCTGGCGGGTGAGAAGCGGCGCTCACTTTGGACCGACGAAGCGCGGCTGACCTCCGGCTTCCATGAAATCGAAGATATCGTCGATGGTAAGTTTGCTTATACTTTCTCTTTTGGGTTGCCGACTATGGGTTAAGCGGCTCTGTTTTTTCTTGGCGAGACTTCTTCCTGGTCATCGCGGGCGACCAATCAGGCCATCGAGGCGAACCACGGCCTTGGGGCGGGTGGCGCCGAGATCGCATGCGCCCGGACCCTTGGCGAGCAGCTCCACGAGCATTGAGGCCGTCTGGCGGCTTGTCGGATGTTGCACCGTCTTGACTTAGCCGGGGCCCGGCGATTGCTGCCACAATGAGCCGGACATGCGTTCTGCACTCCCGGCCAGACCGCCCGGGCCGTGGAGGTCATGGCTGGGCATCTTGAGGCTTGAAGGAGCTCCTCGGCTCGGTGAGCTCACCGAACCACAGGTTAATCAAGCGTGGTATCGAGGCTCGACCTGGACGGCTCGCCAGCGTTCGGTCGAAGCCAGCGGAGCTGCGAGGCAGCGGGCGCCCTCCTCGGCGTCTGGCGGAGATCGCCGACTATCACGGACACGATGTCGCCGTCCGGGCGGGCTGAAAGGCGGTGGGGAGCGCCGCGGAGTGGTTCGGGATGAACCACGGACTGGCGCGAGACTCGGCGGAGGTGATCGACTCAGCACGAGGATGAAAGGCGAGGCGAAGGGCGGAGATGGCATGGGCGTCAAAAGATGGGCCAGGCGGCCAGCCTCGGCTCGAGCGCCTCCGACAGAGCAGCGCCCATCTGAGCCAAGCCGCTGCGAGCGATCAAAGCGAGACTACCCGAGCCAGCCGCCCGGCGCTGGCGCCGCCGCCGCCTCCGACCTTCCAACCCCATCCGCTGCTTCTTAGGCGCTGCCTTGGCTTTATTTTATCTGCTTGTTAGTCTTTCGAAGAACTTTGTTAAGTCGCACAATTCCACCAGCGGGGTGTATTCGAACCTCTGTTAGAAGATCCGGCCAAGGGCCTAAGTTTGTGTAAATATTATTTTAATTTCATGTTTCCTTGCTTATTGCTCTTGTGCTTTTCCTAACGCCTTCCCTTAGATGCCGCCTTGCCGTCAGACAACCGCTCTGTGGATTGCCGTCTAGGTCAAGTGCTTGGCTACTTTGAGAAGGCAAGTGCTTAGCCATTTAGAGTCGTTTAAGCGAGTTGGGTAGAAAAGCGGCAAGCCGGCTTCTTAAGAGTCGGTTTCCGAAAGCGAGTTGGGAGCGATTTAAACTATGTTTATGCTTTGGGTCCTTAGCCTTTTTTTTATGTATGGCGCCCATTCTACCTTACTCCTGCCCACCAAACAATCGCTCTGCAAGCTGCGACTTCGACGAGAGGCGGCTTGGGCACATGCGCTAGTTAGCCGGACTTGAGGAAGCACTTCATAGCTCAAAAGCGGCGAGTCCCGGGTCGACTAGTCGAGCCGGTGCCAAACATCATAATAAAGGGAACATACCCAAAGGCATAATTCTTATCATACTGGATAACAAAGAGGCAGTCCCGAGCTCGTCTCGAGGTCGAGATCTTAGTATTTCAAACACAAAAGGGTAGCGTGGTACATCTGTATCAAGCTGTAAAATCTTGGAGGAGATTAGCATTCCATGGCGCTCCGTCTCTTTGCGGTCGTCCCTCTTCGTGCTTTCGGGGCTTCGGCGTCGATCAGGTAGTAGGAGTCGTTGCCCACACTTTCTTGATGATGAGCGGTCCTTCCCAAGGTGCCGGCAGCTTGTCTTGGCCAGCTGTTCGCTGGATCGATCCGACACAAAGTCGCCTTCTAGGAATGATCTTGGCTTGACCTTCTTGTTTTAGTAGCGGCGAGAACTCTGCTTTGGTAGATCTTGGACCGGTGAGTGCGACAGCCGACCCTCTTCCAGCGGATCGGCGCCCGTCTTGGCGTGCTTCTTACGCTTCCTCCTCGGTGTACATGGTGACTCGCGGAGTCGAACTCTATATCCATTGGGATGGCGGCTTGACACCGTGAGGCGAGGAAGAAGGGTGTGAGGCCGATTGACTTGTTTGGAGTCGTCGCGGACTCCAAGGGCGGCTAACAACTCCTCAAGCCAGCAGCCGGCGAGCGTTCGATGGTTCGACGAGGCGAGGCTTGATGCGGACAAGATGAGGCCGTTCGCTCGCTCCACGGGCGTTTGACTGCGGATAGAGCAGCGGGCGCTAGAATCGATCGGATGCCTGCGTCGCGCGAGAAGCGGGCTAAGCGCCCTTGGCGAAATTTGTGCCGTTATCGGTGATGATGCTGTGTGATACGCCGTGCCAGAGTCGTGATGTCGGCGATAAAAGTCAACTGCCGTAGGACCGTTCAACTTCTTGATGGTTTTGCTTCTATCCACTTGCTGAACTTGTCCACGCGACAAGTAGGTGAGTTAAACCACCTCGTGCCGTCTTGAATGGTCACACCATGTCCGGGCCCCGAACAGACAAAGGGCGGGCGATGGGGATAGTCTTGGCTGAAGCGGTGAAGCGGCTTGGAAGCGAACACTGGCACCTTGCATTTTGAACTAATTCCTTGGCTTCTTCTAGGGCGATCGGCGGAAGAAACCGTGTCGGAAAACTTTGGCGACAAGTGCTCTGGAGGCTGCATGATGGCACTTTTCATACGATGGATGTCTTGAGGATTGCTTGGCCTTGCTCGATTCGGCCTTGACCTTGGTAGACACCGGTGGCCTGCGCTGAGCAGCTCTCTATTGATTATAGTATAGGCTGCCGCTCGGCGTTGCACTTGCCGAGCCAAGGTTTCATCGATTGGTAGCTCTCCGCTTACCAAAAACTTCAAGATGGGTTGGGCCCATGAGGGTGCTGCTATTTCTTGTTGCCGATCTGCCACTTGGGCGAGGGGGCTGGGGTGGGAGGTGGCGAGTGGAGTGCAGCAGCAGCTTGCTGCGTTGAAGAAGTCCTCGGGCGATTAAGCGCGATCCCGGGCAATCTGGAAATCTTTGCAAAAGTCGCCGCGATCCCGGGCGGGTTCGAAGTCCCGGGCGGCCCATTGCCCGCGTTCTTGGAAGCGTCTTCAAGATTCTTGTGCCGTCTGCGAGGCTCTGGAGTCGGATCTGCCTTCTTCGAGGAGCCGGCACAAAAATGGTCGATTCACGTAGCAGTCGGCGGATGGCTTGAAAGCGCTGAAGGCGGCCGGATGGTATTACTGTCGGGTGGAATCGATTCTTGCCGGGGCATCTGCTTGGTCGTTGTCGTTCCTTGGTACATGGAGGTCGCATCCTCAAAATATCCACTCAGCTGTTGTACGAAGCGGTAGCTTCGCCATATTGCATCTTTGGCGTTCGATCGCGGATGACTGTTGGACCACCAAATCAGATCGCCATAGCACAGGATCGGCGAATGCGAGTTCTTTAACAAGCGAACCCGTGGATGGCGCCTCATATTCGGCGGCGTTGTTGGGGCGGCGAAATGGATCTGCAGCGTGCCAGGCTTATGCGCCTTTAGTGGAAGTGAGGACCACGCGGCTCCCAAGCCGGTCGCATCTTGGAGCCATCAAAGTGCATCCGCCAATGGGTGGAGTCGGTATTGGCGGCGAATCTTGGGTCTCGGCCAATCGGCGAGGAAGTCGGCGGTGCTTGTGACTTGATGGCGGTGCGGTGCTGGTAAAAGATGGTGTAGGGGGCCAACTCTATGGCCCATTTGGCCACTCGGCCTGAAGCATCTCGGCTTCCGGTGATCTCTGCTAGTGGGGCCGTGCAAACCACGGTGATTGAATGCTCTTGAAAGTAAGGCTTCAACTTCTTGGCGGCAAAGTGCACGCCGTAACACATCTTCTGCTAGTGGGGGTAGTTCTTCTTGGAGGTCGACAGTACCTCGCTCAGGTAATATAATGGTCTCTGGATAGCTAGCGCCTTGCCTTGCTCCTTGCGTTCAACCACAATAAGCATCTTGACTACCACATTGGTGGTGGCAATATCACGAGGAGCATGGGCTCCTTTGGAGTCGGACTGCCAACATGGGGAGTAGTCGACATTCTTTTCAAGCTGGAGAAAAGCCGTCCGCCTTGGAGTTCCATTGAAGAAGGTGGTATTCTTCATAAGCTGAGTACGGAGGAAGGGCTTTCTCACCGGTCGACTAATGAATCGTGATAGGCGTAAAGCAGCGGTGAACCGCACATCCAGCGGTCGGGTGGGCACTTCCATTCTCTCAATTGCCTTGATCTTCATGGGGTTGCACTCTATGCGCGTTAGGATACCGAAGCCAAGGAGCTGGCGGCTGGTACTCCCAAGGCGCATTTCTGCAGGTTGAGCTTGATGCGGAATCGGCGCGGGTTTTCAAAGGTCTCTTTGAGGTCTTCCATGAGTGTTCCTCTCTCTCCGTCTTCACCACCACGTCGTCCACGTAAATGTGGGCATTTCTGCCAAGCTGCTTGAGGAGGCACCGCATACAGCGGCTGAAGGTGGCGCCGGCATTCCTCAAGCGAATGTCATGGTCGGGTAGCGAAGGCTCCAAATGGCGTGATGAAGCGGTCTTCAATCTGTCTGCCGGGTTCAGCTTGATCGATGATATCTGAATATGCATCTAAAGCTCAACAGCTCGCATCCGGCTGTGGAGTCTATCACCTGATCAATTCTGGGTAGGCGAAAGGGTCCTTGGGGCAGGCTTTGTTGAGGCTTGTGTAGTCAATACAAATCCGCCCTTGCTTGTTCTTCTTTAGTACCGGGACCGGGTTAGCCAACCATTACGGAAAAAACTTCCATGATGAAACCGGCTGCAAGGCGGGCTATCTCTTCTCCAACAACTCTTCTTTTCTCTTGACGGTAGGCGCAAGGGCTGCACGGCAGGCTTCATCAGGTCGGACATGTAACTTGTTATGCGCCCAGTTCGATCGCGAGTGTCTTCCGGTTATTCGCTGTCGTTGCCATGTCATGTGCTTGCGTGTTGCACTTTGCCATGTCATCATATGCATTTCATATCATGTCATCATGTGCATTTCATTTTGCATCGTGTTCGTCTCATGCATCGAGCATTTTCCCGTTGTCCGTTTTGCAACCGGCACTCCTATGTCTCCGGCGCCCCCTTTACCTCTTTTAGTGTGTGGGTGTTAAGCGTTCTCGAAATGGACGAGGTTTGTCAGCGGCCTTGGTATAGCACCGGTGAACCGCTGTCAAGTTCGGATCATTTGGAGGTCGTTTGATACTCAACGATTAACGGAGATGCGCAAAAGCCTCTTTTGTGCGCAGCCCAACTCCCCTTCCAAAGTGGCCCAAAACCCAGCAAACTCCCCTCCATGCTCTCGGTCGTTCAATCACGATCGCGTGGCCGAAAACCGCTCCTCATTTGGACTCTCCTAGCTCCCTCTACCTATAAATATGTGTCTCCCTCCGAAATTTCGGGTCCAACCCTAGTCTTCTTCATCCTCGCTCCGCCGGACACGTCCGCGCCGCCACCAGACATGTCCAGCCGCCGCCCGCCGACGAATCCGGATGTGCCACGTGTCCCGCCGGCCTCTCTCTCTCCTCCGGCCGCCCGCCCGGCCGTCCGAAACCAGCAGCGAAACCCGCCAGCCCGCCGGGGGCGGGTAAACCGAGCTTCGTCCGCCGCCGCGCCAGCCATCCCTTCCGTCCCGACCGGCGCCCGCCCGGCAGCGCCCGGCCGCCGCGCCTTGAGCCTCCCGCCCTCCGACCCACCGGCGCCGCGCCCGCCTCCTCCGCGTCGCGCCCGCCTCCTCCGGCCGCAGCTCCCTCCGGCCGCCTCCTCCTTCTTCTTCCCCGACACGACTCCGGCGAACCTCGGGAACCGCGCCCCGATCCGGATCTCTAGGTTGACTTTCCTCTTCCCGTTCCCACTAAGTCCCGAGTTTGATGAATTTTCATGCATTTTCATCATGCCATAACTCTGCATCCGTAGCTCCGTTTTGTGCGTATAATATGTCAAATTGTTCGCCTCGAAGAGTAGATCATTTCGTATCATTGCATCATTATCATTTGAGCTCATCTTGATGCCCGAAATTCTGTTAGAATAGGGCTATGTGATGTTAGTTTACATTTCTTAACGGGACATGCACTTTTGTCATTTTTGCCATGATTGATGTGTGCATCCTATGAACTTGAGTCCTACATGTGTTTTGTAATATGCCATGCCATCTTTACAGGGGTGTATGCCATGTATTTTGTGATCTCTGTGGTGACTAGCACAAGCATGCAAACTAGGCTTCATGATGTTGCTGATTTCAGCCTGTTTTCTGATATTTTTATGCCATGTTAACTTGATGCTCTGAGAGAGATCCATGCATATTTTGAGATACTTCAGTAAGGATGTTTTGTTCTACATGTCTTGCTCTATCCATCCATGCCCTTGTTTGAAATTATGGAGTGCCATATCTTGAGTCAATCGAGCTCTACTTTTGCTATAAAATGTTTCCTGGCAGGTTGTTTACATGTTATTCAATTTTGCCAAGGTTGTTGTAGTTGATCCAAGTATGCTATGATGTTGTTCTTGCCATGTATAGCTTCTATGCCATGTCTTCTTACTGTGAGTTGCCTTGCCATGCCATGTATTGCTCTGTGGTGAGTGATTCAAGCTCACCAACATGCCTACTTATTGTTGTTCCTGCCATGTATGAATCTGTCATATAACTTGCCATATTTACATGGGTGCCATCATATTTTCTGATCCTTTTTGGCTCATGGTCAGTAAAGGACTTTTGTTCTATGCATTTAGTAGTATCATGCCATGCCTTTGTTTGCCATGATAAGTTCCCGTAACATGTTGTTTGATAGCTCTAAATATTGCAACTTTGATGTTATTTCTGATAAATGCAAGCTATTATTATTTGCAATCTTGCCATGTCTTTTTGAGCATGTTCAAGTTGTTTCTGGAGATAGCTCAGTGTTCATGTTTTGTAATGCTTTACCCGTACATCATGCCCATGCCTTTTGCTTTCATGTTAAGATGCTGTAGCTTGTTGTTTTGATGCTTGCAATATGCCTAGTTGCTGTTTTGGACAGATTGTTGTTATGACTTGTTTCGTGTGTATGTGTTGAACCGTTGCTCCGTTTTGAGTGTGCTCCATATGGAACTTGCTTGATTTTGCATGTAGTTCCATATTATCATGTTGCATCCTTGTTTTGAGGTGTTTGATTGATGTTTGTATGCATTTTGCATCAATGCCATGTTTAACTTGTTTTGCTCATATCTTCTAGGCCGTAGCTCCGAATCTAATGAACTTTATATGTAACTTGACTAGAATTTCGTGTAGATCATCGTGGTGCATCTTAACTTGCTGTTTAATAACTTAAACATAAAGTTATTCAGATCTGGACCAATTTCGAAATTTGCATATGAGGACTTACCGGAATTGTGATATGTTGTTCCCGGCCTCATTTAAACTTGCCTTGATGTGTTGGTCTTGTATGCATCATATTTTGCCATGGGTAGCTTCATGTAGCCTTGTCATGCATCATACTTGGTTAAGCATCATGTCTTGTTCATGTGTGGTGTGTTTACTTTGTTGTGTGCTTCTTCTTGTTAGTTCTGTTTACGTTCGATCGTGAGGATTAGTTCGTCTCACGCTTGGTTAAACTTCATCCGTTCGTCTTCTTCATGGACTCGTTCTTCTTCCTTGCGGGATTTCAGGCAAGATGACCGCTACCTGGATCTCACTACTATCATTGCTATGCTAGTTGCTTCGTTCTATCGCTATGCTGCGCTACCTATTACCTGTTTATCAAGCCATCCCAAATTGCCATGTCAGCCTCTAACCTTTTGCACCCTTCCTAGCAAACCGTTGTTTGGCTATGTTACCGCTTTGCTCAGCCCCTCTTATAGCGTTGTTAGTTGCGGTGAAGATGAAGTTTGTTCCTTGTTGGAACATGGAGATGTTGTTCCTTGTTGGAACATGTTTACTTGTTGAGATATCACAATATATCTTATATTATTAATGCATCTATATACTTGGTAAAGGGTGGAAGGCTCGGCCTTATGCCTGGTGTTTTGTTCCACTCTTGCGCCCTAGTTTCCGTCATATCGGTATTATGTTCCCGGATTTTGCGTCCCCCAGCGGTCGGGTGATTTATGGGACCCCTTGACAGTTAAGCTTGAATAAGACTCCTCGGCAAGGCCCAACATTGGTTTTACCATTTGCCTCACCTAGCCCTTTTCCCTTGGGTTTACGGAGCCCAAGGGTCATCTTTATTTAGCCCCGGGGCGGTGCTTCTCTAAGTCTTGGCCTGAACGAAATGAACTGCGGGGCCACCTTGAAGCAACCCGGGTTTGGTTTTACTCGTGGGATGTCTCATCGGTGTTGCCTGAGCGAGATATGTGCAGCTCCTATCGGGATTGTCGGCGCATCGGTGGCTTTGCTGGTCTTGTTTTATTCTTTGTCGAAATGTCTTGTAGCGGGATTCGAGACTGATCGGGTCTTCCGGGAGAAGAATATCCCGTTGATCGCGAGATTATCATGGGCTAAGTTGGGACACCCTGCAGGGTTTGAACTTTCGAAAGCCGTGCCAGCGGTTATGTGGCAGATGGGAATTTGTTAATGTCGGTTGTAGAAAACCGAAGTTGATCTTAATTAAAATACACCAACCGTAATGCGTAACGTGAGTGTCTCTTTTGGGGTTGATCGAGAGGAGAACACGGTTTACGGGTTATGTCGGCGTAAGTAGGAGTTCAGGATCACTTCTTGATCATTGCTAGTTGACGACCGTTCCTTTGTTTCTCTTCTCGCTCTCATTTGCGTAAGTTAGCCACCATACATGCTTAGTCGCTGCTGCAACCTCTCCTCTTTACCTCTTCCTTACCCATTCAGCTTTGCTAGTCTTGATACCCATGGTAATGGGATTGCTTTGAGTCCTCGTGGCTCTGATTACTACACCACCGTTTGCGGTACAGGTTGTGCAATGATCATGGCGTGAGGCGATGTTTGCTTGTATTGGAGTTCTTCTTACGCTTCTTCTTGATCGGGGATAGGTTCGGTCGGCAGCTTTGGGCTAGCGGAGTGGATGTTGTTTGAGTTTCTGTTTATGTTTCATCCGTAGTGGGATGTTGATCTTATATATGATGTTGTATTCATGGGCATTGTATGTCTTGGTTGTATCCTATGTATCATGTAATGTTGATGTAATGATATCCACCTTGCAAAAGCGTTTCAATATCTGGTCTATCCTTGGTGGGACCGTCGAGTTCCTTTTCGATAGAATTAGCATATTAGGCGTGACAAGTTAGTATCGAGCCTCGACCGACCTTAAGAGCCCCCTTGATTGATCGTGTAGTTTGGCGTTGTTGAGTCTAGAAGAAAACTGTTTTGAGTCTAGTTAAATCGGAGTAGAATTCTTTTTACTCCTCGCCTTAAATCGCTCGGTAAGGAATATTGACGTAGGTGTTTTGAATTACTCCTCTTCCCCTTCAAAATTTTTCTTTAGGATCACGTGGTTAGTTTCGTGAGTTGTCCATCCTCTTTTCAATCCGGCGCATTTCTCTTCGAGTGGATTCGACCCTCGTTGTCTTTTGCAAGATCAGTCGTCAGTTCTTTCTCTCTCGTCGTTGTTTCCTTGTCCGAAGTTGTCCTTGTTTTCTTTTCCCACCCGCCCTCCCTGTTCTTCTTCTCGGAACCCGAGTCCGTAATCGAGTACCCATCCTTCTCATGCGAAGTCTATGCCTTTCTTTCCTCAATGATTTCAACCGGTGTTTTCTATTCAAGATATTCGTCGATTTCCCCTTCCAAGTTGCCTTTGTTTTTCCCGCCCTCCCACCCTTTTTCTTCCCGTACTTAGAGTTTCTTCCGACCATCAATTCCATTCGTACGGAGTCTCTTCAGTCTTCCCTCAATTATCTCAACCGGTGAATTCTCATCTCGTTCGTCATTCTTCATCTATTTTTCTTCTCCGGTGGATTCAATTCAAGTTTTTCGGTGTTGATCATATTCTTTTCCTTGGATCAAGTGTTTTCCTTGCTTGTTTGCCTCTCGCCAGTTTATCATTCCGGAGTTCCGAAGACATCTCAGGAGATTCGCCTGTGTTCGAATTAATTCGAGGTTGTCACCTCATTTAAATATTTGAATTGTTCCGGTGCATCATCTAGCTGTTCAACAATCCTTTCCAACGGTGTTTTCTTGTTAGTGGGCCCTAACCCACAGGTCTTTTCCCAGGATCTTACCTGACTCTTCTAATTTCCCCGGAGTTATTCTCAATTCTTTTCGAGTTTGACGTAAGAATGGATCCCATCAGTCAGATGCTTTTCCAAGATCGATTTCAAATCATTTCATTGTTGGCTCAACCTCTTTGCTTTTCATCCTCCCAGAGTACCTCCGAAATTTTGGTGGTGTTTCTCGTCGTCATTTGAAGACCGAAGAAGAGTTCCTTCTAAATTTTGTCCGTTCTCTCGAAGATTCGTGGTTCTAGCTTCATGCTATCCTCTCGAATTATTCCGTTTGTCAGATAGTCTTTCTTACCGATCCGGAGTATGTGAGGAGTTGTTTTTCCATTTCTTTTCACCGGAGGCCATCATTCTAGTTATCGTTCTCTATTTATCCTGGTGCCTCGTTCAAGTGTTCTTTAATCAGCTCATGATCTCTTCGCTCTTTTGCATCTAAATACCCTCGAGCTTATTGGTTCTTCTAATTTTTCCCGGCGATTCATTCTCTTTCGTCAGTCATTTCCGAATGCTAACGGTGGTTCGTTCAAGATTCTTTTTCTTTGTCTATCATTTTAATCCATTCGTTCCTTCGAATTCTACCGGTGGTTCATGAAGATTTTCTCAAGTTTTGTGCGATGTTTCCCCTTAATCCTTTTTCAACGAGAATAAGTATTATGCCAAATCCATTGCTTGTCATCAATTTAATTTGATGAAGGATAAGCATACAATAAATCTTATTCTTATTTCATCCAAGTGATTAACCCCTTCCATCGGAGTTTGTTCGTAATGAATAAATTCTAGTTCCAAGTGCTTTCATATTTTCTTTTCCGGAGTTCAATTATTTCCTCGGCCATCTTGTCGGAACCTCCATCTAAATCATCGCAACGCTCATCTTATTATTTCTTCCTTCATTTTATCTCATCATCCTTTTGTACCGGAGTTCTTCACGGTGTTTCTTCATGTTTTAATTCTTTCTTCAAGAGTTCATCAAGATTTTGTTGGTGGAGATCAAGTACCTTTCTTTCTTGCGTCGCAAAGTGCATTTAATTCTCCGTATTCATTTGAAGTGTAGTTTTGCATTTCTTCGTTCTTCTCAGCTATCCAATCATTTCCGTTTGTGGCTGGTTATCAGCTCATAATTTTGAGATGTTATCCATAAGTCCACATCAAGCTTATTCTTTCGTTGTTGATTTTCTCAACAACTCCGTTCAATCCTTCCTTCTAAGTTCTTTTCATTCAAATTCTTTCAGTTCTTCCGGAGGCATTGCGTTGTTTATCTCGTCAAGTGTCATTCCACTTCTGAAGTTCTTGTTCTATTCCTCCATGTTTCAGCCGGAGTGCTACCTAAATCCTTTCAGTCTTATTCGTTTGTTTTTTCTCATTCTAGCCACTCCGGTTAGAACGAGTTGTTTCTGAGTCTATCATGTTTCCATGAGCTCTTGATTCTCGTCATTCTCGTTGTTCCTCTCTTATTCTCGAGTGCTCTCGATTCTTTGCTTCTTATCTTGAGTTCTTATTTCACCTCACCCCTTTTTCCCTTCCGTCTCGGTCCTAAGATCTCGGGACGAGATCTCTTGTTAGTGGAGGAGTGTTATAGCGCCCGGATTCGATCGCCATGGTGTCTTCAGTTATTATTTGTCGTTGCCATGTCATGTGCTTGCGTGTTGCACTTTGCCATGTCATCATATGCATTTCATATCATGTCATCATGTGCATTTCATTTTGCATACGTGTTCGTCTCATGCATCGAGCATTTTCCCGTTGTCCGGTTTTGCAATCCGGCACTCCTATGTCTCCGGTGCCCCCTTTTACCTCTTTTAGGTATGTGGGTGTTAAACATTCTCGGAATGGACGAGGTTTGTCAAGCGGCCTTGGTATAGCACTGGTAGACCGCTTTGTCAAGTTCGGATCATTTGGAGGTCGTTTGATACTCAACGATTAACGGGTAACCGCAAAAGCCTCTTTTGTCAGCCAACTCCCCTTCAAAGTGGTCCAAAACCCAGCAAACTCCCTCCATGCTCTCGATCGTTCAATCACGATCGCGTGGCGCAACCGCTCCTCATTTGGACTCTCTAGCTCGCTCTACCTATAAATATGTGTCTCCTCAAAATTTGGGTCCAACCCTAGTCTTCTTCATCCTCGCGCTGCCCGGACGCGTCCGCGCCGCCACCCGGACATATCCGGCCGCCGCCCGCCGGCGTAATCCGGATGTGCCACGTGTCATGGCCTCTCTCTCTCTCCTCCGGCCGCCCGCCCTGACGACCAGCGCGGGGCCCTTGCAGCCCATCGGGCCCGGGTGTAAACCCGAGCTCAAATCCGCCGCCCATGCCGCCATCACGCTCCACCCGGCCGCGCCGCCCGGCCCGGCGCCCGGCGCCGCTTGCCGTGGAGCCCCTCCCGCGCCCTCGGCCACCGGCGCCGCGCCCGCCTCCTCCTCCGGCCGCAGCTCCCTCCGGCCGTCTCATCCTTCTTCTTCCACGACATGACTCCGGCGAACCTCGGGAACCGCGCCCCGATCCGGATCTCTAGGTTGACTTTCCTCTTCCCCGTTTCCCACTAAGTCCCCGAGTTTTAGTAATTTTCATGCATTTTCATCATGCCATAACTCTGCATCCGTAGCTCCGTTTTGTGCGTATAATATGTCAAATTGTTCGCCTCGAAGAGTAGATCATTTCATCTCATTGCATCATTATCATTTGAGCTCATCTTGATGCCCGAAATGCTGTTAGAAGAGGGCTATGTGATGTTAGTTTCTGTTTCTTAACAGGACATGCACTTTTGTCATTTTTGCCATGATTGATGTGTGCATCCTATGAACTTGAGTCCTACATGTGTTTTGTAATATGCCATGCCATATTTACAGGGGTGTATGCCATGTATTTTTGTGATCTCTGTGGTGACTAGCACAAGCATGCAAATTAGGCTTCATGATGTTGCTGATTTCAGCCCTGTTTTGCTGATATTTTTATGCCATGTTAACGTGATGCTACAGAGAGATCCATGCATATTTTGAGATACTTCAGTAAGGATGTTTTGTTCTACATGTCTTGCTCTATCCATCCATGCCCTTGTTTGAAATTATGGAGTGCCATATATTGAGTCAATCGAGCTCTACTTTTGCTATAAAATGTTTCCTGGCAGGTTGTTTACATGTTATTCAATTTTGCCAAGGTTGTTGTAGTTGATCCAAGTATGCTATGATGTTGTTCTTGCCATGTATAGCTTCTATGCCATGTCTTCTTACTGTGAGTTGCCTTGCCATGCCATGTATTGCTCTGTGGTGAGTGATTCAAGCTCACCAACATGCCTACTTATTGTTGTTCCTGCCATGTATGAATCTGTCATATAACTTGCCATGTTTACATGGGTGCCATCATATTTTCTGATCCTTTTTGGCTCATGGTCAGTAAAGGACTTTTGTTCTATGCATTTAGTAGTATCATGCCATGCCTTTGTTTGCCATGATAAGTTCCTGTAACATGTTGTTTGATAGCTCTAAACATTGCAACCTGATGTTATTTCCTGATAAGTCTGAAACTGTTATTATTTGCAATCTTGCCATGTCTTTTTGAGCATGTTCTAGTTGTTTCTGGAGATATCTCAGTGTTCATATTTTGTAATGCTTTACCCGTACATCATGCCCATGCCTTTTGCTTTCATGTTAAGATGCTGTAGCTTGTTGTTTTGATGCTTGCAATATGCCTAGTTGCTGTTTTGGACAGATTGTTGTTATGACTTGTTTCGTGTGTATGTGTTGAACCGTTGCTCCGTTTTGAGTGTGCTCCATATGGAACTTGCTTGATTTTGCATGTAGTTCCATATTATCATGTTGCATCCTTGTTTTGAGGTGTTTGATTGATGTTTGTATGCATTTTGCATCAATGCCATGTTTAACTTGTTTTGCTCATATCTTCTAGGCCGTAGCTCCGAATCTAATGAACTTTATATGTAACTTGACTAGAATTTCTTGTAGATCATCGTGGTGCATCTTAACTTGCTGTTTAACAACTTGAACATAAAGTTATTCAGATCTGGACCAATTTCGAAATTTGCATATGAGGACTTACCGGAATTGTGATATGTTGTTCCCGGCCTCATTTAAACTTGCCTTGATGTGTTGGTCTTGTATGCATCATCTTGTGCCATGGGTAGCTTCATGTAGCCTTGTCATGCATCATACTTGGTTGAGCGTCATGTCTTGTTCATGTGTGGTGTGTTTACTTTGTTGTGTGCTTCTTCTTGTTAGTTCCTGTTTCGTTGCGATCGTGAGGATTCGTTAAATCTGCGCTTGGTTGACTTCATCCGTTCGTCTTCTTCATGGACTCGTTCTTCTTCCTTGCGGGATTTCAGGCAAGATGACCGCTTCTACTGGATCTCACTACTATCATTGCTATGCTAGTTGCTTCGTTCTATCGCTATCTTGCGCTACCTATTACTGTTTATCAAGCCATCCCAAATTGCCATGTCAGCCTCTAACCTTTTGCACCCTTCCTAGCAAACCGTTGTTTGGCTATGTTACCGCTTTGCTCAGCCCTCTTATAGCGTTGTTAGTTGCAGGTGAAGATGAAGTTTGTTCCTTGTTGGAACATGGAGATGTTGTTCCTTGTTGGAACATGTTTACTTGTTGGGATATCACAATATATCTTATATTATTAATGCACCTATATACTTGGTAAAGGGTGGAAGGCTCGGCCTTATGCCTGGTGTTTTGTTCCACTCTTGCCGCCCTAGTTTCCGTCATATCGGTATTATGATCCCAGATTTTGCGTCCCTAGCGGTCGGGTGATTTATGGGACCCCCTTGACAGTTCGCTTTGAATAAGACTCCTCAGCAAGGCCCAACATTGGTTTTACCATTTGCCTCACCTAGCCCTTTTCCTTGGGTTTCGGAGCCCAAGGGTCATCTTTATTTAGCCCCCGGGCGGTGCTTCTCTAAGTGCTACTTTGAACCGAAGTAGGCTGCAGGCCACCTTGAGCAACCCGAGGTTTGGTTTTACTCGTAGGATGTCTCATCGGTGTTGCCACGAGCGAGATATGTGCAGCTCCTATCGGGATTGTCGGCGCATCAGCGACTTTGCTGGTCTTGTTTTATTGCTGTTGAAATGTCTTGTGGCAGGATTCGAGATTGATCGGGTCTTCCGGGAGAAGAATATCCTTAGTTGATCGCGAGAGCTTATCATGGGCTAAGTTAGGACACCCTGCGGGTTTGAACTTTCGAAAGCCGTGCCAGCGGTTATGTGGCAGATGGGAATTTGTTAATGTCCGGTTGTAGAAAACCGAAGTTGATCTTAATTAAAATACACCAACCGTGTGCGTAACCGTGAGTGTCTCTTTTCGGGGTTGATCGAGAGAGAACACGGTTTTAGGTTATGTCGGCGTAAGTAGGAGTTCAGGATCACTTCTTGATCATTGCTAGTTGCGACCATTCCTTTGTTTCTCTTCTCGCTCTCATTTGCGTAAGTTAGCCACCATACATGCTTAGTCGCTGCTGCAACCTCTCCACTTTACCTCTTCCTTACCCATTCAGCTTTGCTAGTCTTGATACCCATGGTAATGGGATTGCTGAGTCCTCGTGGCTCACAGATTACTACACCACCAGTTGCAGGTACAGGTTGTGCGATGATCATGGCGTGAGGCGATGTTTGCTTGTATTGGAGTTCTTCTTCTGCTTCTTCTTTGATCAGGGGATAGGTTCCAAGTCGGCAGCCTGGGCTAGCAGGGTGGATGTTGTTTGAGTTTCTGTTTATGTTTCATCCGTAGTCGGATGTTGATCTTGTATATGATGTTGTATTCATGGGCATTGTATGTCTTGGTTGTATCCCTATGTATCATGTAATGTTGATGTAATGATATCCACCTTGCAAAAGCGTTTCAATATGCGGGTCTATCCTTGGTGGGACCGTCGAGTTCCTTTTGGATAGGGTCGCATATTGGGCGTGACACTTGTGCTCGGCGAAATCCGTCGGTACACCTGGCATGTCTTTGGGGGACCATGCGAAGATGTCCCGATTCTCACGGAGGAAATCGACGAGCTCGCCTTCCTATTGCTGTCGAGGTTAGCACCTATGACACGCATTTCTCTGGGTGCTCGGGTCCAAGGGTATCTTCTTGGTCTCTTTGGCGGCTTGAGCAGGCCCTCGACTTCGACTCCTTGGGGTGGACGATATCTCGGCTGCTTGCGGCCCGCCATACGACCGATCCGAGGCCGCTTCTCAGCTCACGATCACCGGGGACTCGGCTGGCCGGCTGCTTTGTTGCTGCAGGCGGACGACTTTACGTAGTCGCCGGCTACGGTCGAATCCTTGGAACTCGGCATCTTCATCTTGAGGTAGGCGTAGTGGGGACCGCCATGAACAGCCAAAGCAGGTCGGCCAAGCAAGGCATGGTAGGGGCTCGAGGTCCACCGCCGAACGGGCGGCTCTCGGCGAAAGTGATCCTTGTCCCCAAAGAGGGCGTCTATCGAGAATCTTGCCAATCGGTGGCAGGAAAGGCGGTACAATTCCGTGGAACACGGTCCGACTATCTTGGCGCTGCCTCGCTTGATTCCTAGCTTCTCCATCGTATCCTTATGCAGGATGTTGATCTTGCTGCATCATCGTCTATCGATACGCGCGAAAGCGGCGGCCCGCATATCCGTGGCAAGGGTGGCTCCCAAGACCAGGCGTGGGGCCGGATTGGCATCACCTGCGGGTGATCGTGCGGCTCGGCTAATGGGCTTATCGGACCGGTGCATAATTCCGAGGCGTTTGATGCTATGGCATTCACCTCTTCTGCTGCTGCCTTTCTGCTGCGGCGATCATCGACTCCTGTTAGTAAACCACGACATAGGCGCCGTGCTCTTACGGGTGTCGTCTTGTCTTTGCGCCCGTTGGCGGACATCCGACTCTTTGGGCGATGGTGGAAGCGGCGGCAGCCAGCGGAGGAGGGCAAGGCCGTCTCCTTGGCGATCTGGTGAGCGGTGGCACTTCTGGTGGTGTGATTTGGCAACCGGCGCGGCTGTGGAACAGCAAGGTCCGTCGAGTGCGCTTTCGTAAGAAGGCGGCATCGAGTTGGACTTGCGGCTTTACGCGCTGGCGAGAGGCTGCCCCTCGGCTGCTGGTCTTCGGTATCCATGCGCCACTGCGGCTGTTGGAAGCGGCTGCGGGGCCTGCGCGTATGATCATTACTGCTTTGCGCGCGGTGGCGTCGCCGGCTGGAGTTCAGGAGCATGAGGAGATACTTTGCGGTCGCGCGGCTTGATCTCCGTCTTCATGGAGGTCGGCGATGGCGTGCTTATGCTGCTATGACTAGCAGCTCGTCGAGTCTCCGGCTCATCGCAATGGAGCTTGTGCTTGAGGAGGTGCCTTCTGCTGCACCGGCGGTGAAGTACTCGATTACGCACCTCGTGCACTCCTTTGAGGAGTTCGAGCTTCGCCCAGTAGCGTGAGGTAGTCGCGAGTGGACTCGTTGGGGCCTTATGCGCTGGGACAGCTGATGAGGCTTGGGAGGTCGCTTATGTGCTCGTGAAGTTGCGGGCCGAAGGCCTCGATGGTCGACCCAGCCGTTGATGCTGCGGGGCTCAAGCTGTTCAACCATGTCCGGGCGTGCCACAGGCATGAGGGAGCGTTCTTCTGACAACGCGCTTGTTGCCGTTAAGCTATCTTGTGGCCGTGGAGTAGTCCACCAGCCGATCCTCGGCTTCCACGGGCGGTGTATTTGGTGTGTCTCGGGGAAGTGTGAATCCTCGGGGAAGGGCTGCGTCGCGGATCTGAGTCGAAAGCAGGGTGGACCCAACTATTCTTCTTCTTCTAAGCGCCGAGATCGGTGGAGTCGCTCGATCCGGTGGCGGGCGTCGTTCTCTCCGACTCCTCTCGGCCAAAGCGGTCGCCGAAGTCGGATCTTCGGCGGGTGGCGGGGAGACTTCGCCTTTCTCTGCGGGAGGAGGCACGATAGTGCGTCCGCCGCTCCACCGCCCAGGGCGGCCGTCTTCGTCGCGTTCGATGGAGATGTGAGTCCGGCTATGGTGACGGCGGATCCACAGTTCTTTCTTCGCGGGCGCCGCCCGGTCGGCGTCCAGAATATCGCGCCTTGATCTCGGCAAGGAGGCAAATCGCCGTGTTGTCGCCGTGGTGCCTCCGTGCGGCGGCTTCCGTCTTCTTGCGGCGGCGGCGTCGAAACGCTGGACTCGCTCCGTCATCGGCGGCGCTCCTGCGCCCTCGAAGTTATCCATCTCGTCCGCCGCCGCTGAGCAGCTTACGAATGTTCTCGCTGGCGTAAGCGTACAGGCGGCGGCCCCAATTTGGCGAGGGCGCGCCAGCTCTGCGGATCGCGCCTGGCGGCTAGGCCCGGTCGGGCGGCGAGCTGCCTGGCGCGATCCATCTCGCGCTGATAGGCTCCGACAAGCGTCTCGCCTTGCCCGGCTTCGGCGCCCACGAGGAGCCGGGCGGCGCGCCTCCAGCGTTGGCGTCGGCGTCCTCCGGAATGGGCGGTCAGGTCTTGCAGAACAACCCGAGGGTCACGAGCCACCCGCCCGGAGGCTCGCCGTGACTGATGATAGTACTTACGTGACGGTGCTCCGCCGCTCTCACGCGGAGAGGCTCGTCGTGAACCCCTGCGTTGGTGAGGCAGCGTCGGCGGCGGTGTCGGAATCGACCAGCATCGGTCGGTGGAGCCCTCACGGAATCAGGTCGGCGGGCTTGCCGTCGGCGTGGAACTCGCGAGGCCAGCGAGGAGGCTTTGGGGCTGTCCGTGCCTCGTCGGGCCGCAGGCTCGTCGGGCGAACCTGCGCCGACAAGTTGGCGAGCAAATCGCGCGCGAGCAACCTCAGCGCCATCGGCGTCGGCGCAAACTCCATCTGGCGTGCGGGCTGGCTCGCTTCGCCCGAGGGGCGAAGGGTTCCGTCGAGCAGGTCTCGAAGGGCGGTGCATCGAGGCCCCGGTGGGCGCCAAATGTCGGGGTTGGGTGCGACATATGCCAAGGATGGCATATCATGGAGAAGCGAAGTAGAAACGTCGCGGTGCACAGAAATGGGATGGCGAGACATGCCTTGGCGAATCTTACCCAGCTTTAGGGCTCTCAGGAGATAACACCCTCTACTGCTCTGCGAGGTCTCCGCATGATCACTATGGCAAAGTGGGTACAAGAGGCTCCTTGAGCTGTTAGGGGTGAGGAAGGAGAAGGGCGCGGCTTGCTCTTCTCTCCCTCTATGTGTGTGTCTAAAACTACTAGCTTCCAACCCTTTGCATGGGTGCCGGGGGTTTATATAGGTCTACCCCGAGGTACAATAATGTCTGGCTGGAGTGCAGGTCCAAGCGTCCGGTCTCTAAATCGCCGTCTTCTCCGCCGACTCCACAGGGCCCGCCGACTAGTGGGCCCAGCGGCAAGCCAACATGGGGCCGACAGCCCTTGTCCGCCCATGGCCGATCTTGCCGGCTGCGAATTCTGTGGCAGTGCTTCTAATAGCGAACTTGGTCATGGGGTTATAGCAGCGATCTGCCGCCGCCTAAGCGAGGCGATCAACATTGCCATTCCTATCTTATGCGGTTAATGGCGGCGTGGATCCAGGGAGGAACGGCCGACTCGAGCCGACTCCATCGGGTCCGTCCTTGGGGTGGTCTCGCCGTCTTGATACTCCGCCGACATGTAATCCCGCTAATCTTGAGTCGTCAGGCGGGCCGCCGTGGATCTGAGAATCTGCCCGCAGTCGCGTGTCGAGGCGGCATAGCACTTGATGCTGCGCCGGACGGAGATCTCCGTCGATGCGGCTTCTGTGCTATACGCCCTTTATGGGCTGGGGAGGGATGGGCGGCGGCGCTTTACCCATAGTCGCCCAGGCGTGAGGTGGTGGAAGGTCGCGGGCGACTCCTTGTGGCCGACCTGTTTGGAGGTCGATGGCTTGGAGTCGGCTTGTCTGGCGACCTCGGGACTCGGCCGAGAGGGGTAGTCGGCGACTCTGTTGCCGACTATCTGGCGACTCTTTGTCTGGGGGTCTTAAGGGCGCAGTCTGCCCGATGTTTTGAAAGGTTGGGGCTGGGTCTGCCTACCCATAGTCCATTACTCCGACACTTCGCTGGCGGCTGTTAGCTGGATCGGCGGAACCTGAGTCTCCCTCTTGGAAGGATCTTGGCTTGACCTTGGTTGTAGTATCCGCGTGACTCTCTTTGGTAGATGATGGACCGGCTGAGTGCCAACAGCCGGCCCTCTTCCAGCAGATCAACACCGTCTTCTCGTGCTTCTTTTGCCTCCTCCTTAGTGTACATGGTGACTCGAGGGGAGTCGAATTCAATGTCCGTCGGGATGACGGCTTCGGCACTGTAGAGAAGAAGAAAGGCGTGAAGCCGGTTGACTTGTTTGGAGTTGTGCGTAGGCTCTAGAGGACGGCTGTCAGCTCATCGAGCCAACACCCGGCCCGAAACGCTCGAGCTCGACCGATCGGGCTTGATGCGGACAAAATGAGGCCGTTTACGCTCCACTTGGCCGTTTATTTGTGGATGGAGCAGCGGGCGCTAAGTCGATCGGATGCCTGCGTCGGCGTAAAGCGAGCCAATGCGCCTTTGACAAAGTTTGTGCCATTGTCCTAATGATGTTGTGTGGTATGCCATACCGAGTGGTGATGTCTGCAATGAAAGTCACAGCAGTCGGACCATTCAACTTCTTAATTGGCTTTGCTTCTATCCACTTGGTGAATTTGTCCACGGCGACAAGCAGATGAGTCATGCCGTCGCGCTGTCTTGAATGGTCCCACCATGTCCAGTCCCCAGACGGCAAAGGGCCAGGCAATGGGAATGGTCTTGAGTGCAGAAGCCGGCAGATGTGGCTTGGAGCGGAACTTCTGGCACCCTTTACATTTCTGGACCAATTCTTTGGCATCTTCTAGAAGCGATCGGCGGAAAAACCATGACGGAAAGCTTTGGCAACAAGTGATCTTGAAGCCGCGTGGTGACCACACTCGCCTTGGTGGATATCTTTGAGGATCGCTTGGCCTTTCTCCGGCTCCACGTAGCGCTGGTACACACCACTAACACTGCGCTTCACAAGTTCTCTATTGACAATGGTGTATGCTGCTGCTCGACATTGCACTTGACAGGCCGAGATCTCATCAGTCGGCAGCTCTTTGTTCACCAGAAAGTTGAGGATGGGCTGCGCCCATGAAGGTGTCGCTATTTCTTCGACTGCTAGAACTGCAACTTGCACTAGGGCGGTTGGGCTGGGAGGCGGCGGGTTGGAGTCGGCTGCCGCTTGCTGTGTCGATGAAGTCCCCGGGCTGACTGCAGCAGCCCTCGGGCCAGGTTCTGAAGTCCTCGGGCTGGGTGCGACAGCTGTAGTCCCGAGCCGCTGTCGAGAGTCCACAGGCCATTCTTTGGGATCCTCGAGACGGATCTGACTGCTTGAGGAGGAGCGGCATGAAGATGGAGTCGATTGGTGGCAGGACAGCCAGGAGGCGGCGAGGCGTTGTGGGGCGGCCTTGGCTGGTATTGCTTGTCCAGGTGGAGTCGATCCGTGCCAAAGCATCTGCTTGCTCGTTGTCATTTACAATGGCACATGGAGGAACTCACACCTTCAAAGTATCCAGCGAGCTCTTTGGGCGAAGTGGTAGCTTGCCATGTTGCATCCTTGGCATCCCGGTCGCTGACATTATTTGGACCCTGAAGTCCAGTCACCATAGCATAGGATCCGTGAATGCCGAAGTTCCTTAACTTGGCTGGAGCCGTGTATGAGTGCTTCATATTCAGCTACATTGTTGGAGGCGGAAAAATGAATTTGCAACACATATCTGAGCTTGTCGCCTTTGGGAGACGTGAGAACGATGCTGGCTCCCAAACCGATGCGCATCTTGGAGCCATCAAAATGCATCTGCCAATGGGTGGAGTCCGGTGCTGGCGGCAGGTACTGGGTCTCGGCCCAGTCGACGAGGAAGTCAGCCAGTGCTTGGGACTTGATGGGGGTGCGAGGCTGGTAGTAGATGGTATAGGGGGCCAAATCTATCGCCCATTTGGCCACTCGGCCCGAAGCATCTCGGCTTCTAATGATCTCGGCAAGTGGTGCAGTGCATACAACAGTGATTGGGTGCTCTTGAAAGTATGGCTTCAGCTTCTTGGCGGCGAAATGCACGTCGTAGCACATCTTCTGATAGTGAGGGTAGTTCTTCTTGGAGGCGGACAACACTTCACTCAGGTAATACACCGGCCTCTGGATTGGTAGTGCTTTGTCGTCTTCTTTGCGCTCCACAACTATGACTGTGCTGACCACCCGGTTGGTGGCGGCGATGTAGAGAAGCATGGGCTCCTTAGCAGCCGGAGCCACCAGGACAGGCGGAGTGGTCAACATCTTCTTGAGCTAGAGAGAAGCTTCGTCCGCCTTGTCATTCCACTCGAAAAAAGTGGTCTTTTTCATGAGTTGGTACAGGGGAAGAGCCTTCTCGCCATCAGACTGATGAAACGGCTTATGCATGTCAAGTAGCCGGTGAATTTTTGCACATCTAGCAGTCGGATGGGTACCTCCATCCTCTCGTTGGCCTTGATCTTCACAGGGTTACACTCTATGCCGCGCTCTGAGACCAGGAACCCCAGAAGCTGGCCGGCTGGTACTCCAAAGACGCATTTCTCCGGGTTGAGGTTGATTTGAAAGCGGCGCAAGTTTTCAAAGGTTTCCTTGAGGTCTTCTAGTAGAGTGCCATGCTTCTTCGTCTTCACCACAATGTCGTCCACATAGACGTGGGCGTTCTTGCCGAGTTGCTTGAGGAGACACTTCTACATGCAACGCTGAAACATGGCGTCGGCATTCCTCAAGCGACGTCATGGTGGGATGTGAAGGCTCGAATGGTGTGATGAAGCGGTCTTGACCTGTCAGCAGAGTTCAGATTTGATCTGCTGATACCACAGTATGCATCAAAAAACTGAACAGCTCGCATCCAGTTGTGCAGTCTATCACTTGGTCGATTCTTGGCAAAGCAAATGGATCTTTGGGGCAAGCTTTGTTGAGGCTGGTATAATCAATACACATGCGCCACTGCTTATTCTTCTTCAGCACAAGGACTGGGTTGGCTAACCACTCTGGGAAGAACACTTCTATAATGAAGTCGGCTACTAGAAGCTGGGCTAATTCTTCTCCAATGACTCTTCTCTTCTCTTCTGACAGGCGGCGCAAGGTCTGCCTAACCGGCTTGGCATCAGGTCAGACATGTAACTTGTGCTCGGCGAAATCCGTCGGAACACTCGGCATGTCCTTAGGAGACCATGCAAAGATGCCCCAATTCTCATGGAGGAAATTGACGAGTTCACTTTCCTATTTGCTGTCAAGGTTTGCACCAATGACAGCGTGCCTCTCAGTGCTTGAATTGAAGGTATCTTCTTACGTTTCTTTTCTTTGGCTTGAGCGAGGCCCTCATCTTTCAACTCCTTGGGGTTTGGTGACATTTCTGGCTGCTTGCACTGCCATTGCCACAACCAGTCAAGGGCAGCTTCTCTGCTGCAATCACGAGGGACTCGGCTGCTTGAAGCTGCTTCATGCTGCTTTGCTGGTGGACGACTTCTTGTAGTCCCCGACTATGGTTAGGATTCCCTTGGTACTTGGCATCTTCATCTTGAGGTAAGCGTAGTGGGGGACCGCCATGAACTTGGCTAGAGCAGGCCGGCCAAGTAGCGCATGATAGGGGCTCTCTACGTCCACCACCTCAAACCAAACTGGCTCTCGGCGGAAGTGATCTTTGTCTTCGAAGAGGACGTCTATCTGGGTATTGCCGATTAGTGAGCAGGAAAGGCCAGGGACTATGCCATGGAATACAGTCCGACTGGCTGAAGCTGCCTCTGCTCGATTCCCAAATTCTCCATATTGTCACGTTATAGGATGTTGATGCTGCTACCGCCATCTATCAGAACTCGGGAGAAGCGAGCAGCCCGCCTCTCTGTTGCGAAGGTGGGTCCAAGACCAGGGCATAAGAACCAGGAGAGGGCATCACCTCCGGGTGGTCAGCTCTGCTCCAACTGATAGGCTTCTCAGACCAATACATGAACTCGGGGGTCTCTGATGCTACTACATGTACTTCTTGTTGCCGCTGCCGTCTACTGTGCTTATCGTCGACCACGCTAGTGAACATGACATAAGCTCCATGCTCTTCGGGATATTCATCTTGTATTGTGCCGACTGGCCGAACCGCTGGCCGCCGGGGACGAGGAGGCGGCGGGCCGGCAGACGAAGGAGGCAGGAGTCCGTCGCCCTTAGCGATCCTGGTGAGCCAGTGGCACTTCCAAGTGGTGTGATTGGATGGCTTCTCACCATTGTGAAACTTGCAGGGTCCATCAAGTGCATTGCATTATGAGAAAGGCGGGCAGCAGGTTGGGCTTTCCGCCCTTCTACGCAGGAGGAGTTGCCCTTGGCTGCTGGTCTTCAAGCATGCAGCCTGCCGGCTTGTGGAAAGGCGGGCTGGGCGCCTTGCGCTTGTTGTCATTTGCTGCTGCCGCATTTGGTGTCACCAGCCCGGGTCAGGAAGCTTGAGAGTACCTTGCGGACGCGTCAACGAATCTCCACCTTCATGGAGGGAGTCGGTGTGGCGTGCTTATGCGCTATGATCAAGTTCGTGCGAGGTCGCTTGGCTCGTCGCGAGAGAAGTTTGTGCTTGGTGAGTACCTTCTGCACCGGCTGTAAAGTACTCAATAGCCTACACCTCGTGCATGCCTTCCCAGAGAGTTAGCAGCTGACCCGCGCATGAGGTTGTCCTGAGTCGACTCGTTGAGTTGCCTTGGGCGCTTTAAGTAGAGCTGGTGAGGCTTGGTGGCGCTTGTATGTGCTGGTGAAGTTGCGGATGAAGGCGGTGAAATCAGCAGCTGTTGATCTTTGCTGGGGCTTGGGCTGTTCAGCCATGTCCAGGCGGTGCCTTGGGCATGATCAGAACATACTTCCGCGGCAGCGCTTGTTGCCGTTGCGATCTTGGCGGTACGTGGATGTCGACCAACCAGTCTTCGGCTTCCGGTGGTGTACTTGGGCGTATCTCTTGGGAGTGTGAACCCTTTGGGGATGGGCGCAAATCACGGATGCGGGGGCGAATCGAGGCGGGCCCAGTAGCGTCTTCTTCTTCTTCTAGCGCCAGGGATCGGTTGAGGCGATCGATCCGGTGGCGGGCGTCATTTTCTCCGACTTCTTATCGGGGCCCAAGGCGGTCGCCGAGTGTCGGGTGATCAACCGGCAGCGGAGAAACGTGCTTGTCTCTGCGCTGGGGAGGCTGGTAGTCGCTTGGTCGTTCCACCGCTCGCGGGTGGCCGTCTCGGTCGCGCTCGTTGGTGATGTACGTCCGGCTGCGGCTTGCAGCCGGCTCCTTGTCTCGTCGTCCGCGGGAGCCACCAATCGGCGTCCGGGAGGTCGCGCCATGCTCTCAGCGAGGCGGCTGATTCTCATCTTGCAAGACGGGCTCTACTACTCGGCGGTCGGCCTCTTGCTAAGTAGCAGCCGCATCAAGGAGCTGTTGCACTCGCTCCATCATGCAGCGACGCTCATCACCCTCCAAGTACTCCAGGTCTGCTGTCGCCGCCTGGGCGGCTCGTATGTTCTCTTGAGGCATGGCATAGGTCGGGCGATCGGCCCCCAGCATGCTGGCAATGGGAGCCCCGCGTTGCCGAACAACACCTATGAGACTGGGCTGGCCAGCAGCCATCGTGCCACCAATGGCACGGTCGACCTCGCGCTGATAAGCCTCGGAAAGGCGCCTCGTCATAGCCAGCTTCTGGGCGTTGTCGTAGAGCGCCTTGCGATGCGCCTCTAGCGCCTCGCCGTCGGTGTACTTGGGTAAGGGTGCGGCCAGGTCCCGCAATGCCACTTGCAACGGATCCTGGCCACCTCCACCAGAGTGCTCGCCATGGCTGATGACAAGCACCTCACAACCGTGGAATTATCGCAGCGGATGTCCTCATGAAAGGACTTAGTCGCGGGGCCATCGAGCAGGTTAACTTAGAGGGTTAAAGCAAGCGCAAAAGACACAAGGTTTATACTAGTTCGACCCCTTCGATGAAGGTAAAGCCTCGTCTAGTTTGTAATGGGATTGATGTGATCTCGGCGACTAAAGGGCAATAGCCGCCTCGGCCTCGAGTTGTAGTTATACGTCCCTAAACGCACGCCGCAGATGCGTCCCCTTATATACAGGTTGACGTCTGGCGGTCTCTGAGAATCCCAAGGCAGCTCATACAAGTGTCCTTTCAGTCATCCTTTCTCTTATCTTACAACACAAGTTACATGGTTATGGCGGTTTTACCATTATGGGCCCTAATTAAGCCCCGGGCTCAAGACCTATAAAAGTGTGTAAAGCGAATCGCCACCTTACAGTCTTCGTGGGCTCAATTATATTTGAGGTGAACCGGCCCCTCGAGGCGGTTTATATTCGATAGTTATATCCCAACATTAGGCCCCGATTGACTTGGGCCATTCATGTTAATCTTCAACATCTTAGAAAACTCGAATATCTTCCTTCATATTTAAGTAAACACGCCATATGTTTAAACCTTCGTGGCGTCATCCTCCGACCCGAAAGCGAGAGCATCTTGGCGTCATCCTCATTAAACAAGCCCAAACAATAAGATTCCCTTCATTTAATACTATCCGGAAATCGAGGTGACCCCTGCGCCATCCGCCGCTTTCAACTCCTCGATTATCGCGCTTTCGATTACTTACATCTCATTATAAATAGACGGAAGGCCCTTTCTCTTCTTCCTCCTTCGTGCTTCTTCTTCCTCGCGACGCCCCAGCTCTGAAGCTCGCCGTCGCCTCCGACCTCGAGCGTCGCACCAACCCAAGGCAGCTGCATCAACCTGGTTGTACCGAGGACTCTCGGCGCTCCTCCGCTGTCTGTGCATCGGGTAAGGCTCCTCCTCATACCCTAGATCTGCATCTTAAGGCCCTGTTCATATCATCGTTCGTGGTGTTCATCCCTAGTCTCTTCATACCTGCTCTGCCATGGCTTTTAATCCAACCGTTGCATATATCACAATGTAGTAGCTGCTCCGCCTTCAGTTTGGCACTTTGCAAATCTTCCTTTTTATTCAAACCCTCTTGATAGAACGCCCGAACTTCCTTGCCCTTTATAAAGCTTGTATGGATCGCATAAATTTTTCCTTACTGAATCTTCGGTAGATCCAAATTAATTCCGTTCATGTGTGAAACCTGCTTCCGTCAACACTTAGCAGATTTTCCAGTTCTATCCCTTCCTCCTAAGGCGGTTTAATTTTTGATAGCTAATCCGCCCATACTCCATTAGTCCTCAGTTTAAACGGAAATTGGGCTGATGCCAAAATGCGGTTTAGCATTTATAATATGCTGAACCGGTTAACGGTGAACCGGGCCGTTACTTTTCCTTCGCAGTTTTCCTTCCGGAATGGCGAGACAATTCTTAGCTTACAATTGGGTCGGTCCAAGATCAGCCGGGAAAAG